>JAIPMN010011477.1:0-22169 GCA_020650975.1 Apostichopus californicus
TGTCATGTTGTTTAAGACTTAGAACGTTGTTCATAGAAAAGTGTTTATGTTGCTGTTTGTTGAATGATAAAGTCACTTTCATGCCATCTAACACCATCTGTCTTATATTGAAAGTGTTCTGACAGTAAAATGGATCATACTATTTCACTTTCTTGTAATCTATTGCTACTTCAGTGATCCATTAATGATTTTATTCATTTCATTGTAACTGTGACAAGAACATTTCATTTATATTTTACCTTCTCACTCATTTGCATGTGTTGTGTCTTTTGTGTGCTACTCTGTCTGTCTGTTGTCACAATAGTTTCCATGTATTATTTTAATTACTTCTCAAAGAAAAAGACTTTTACCTAAAACTTTTGCATTATGATTTTTTTTAAATTTAACACAAATATTCTGTTATTATCAGGAATATTTTGGAAATTCAAATTTTGTGTATCTTTTTGGCTCTAATTTTTTCCTTGCTTAAATACTATATTTCACGTATGCATAGAAAACTGCAATACATCATTACCCTTAAATAGTAACTTAGCTAAAATAGCATTTTACGATGCAATACTGAATAATTATACCCTTCCTGGGTATAACTAAATACACACAAAGTCTTACTGGGGGGAGGGAGGGGGAAGGGGGCGGTTGGTCATGTCCAACATCATCCTACCATTATTTGTGACTGTCCAGGACCACACCTCAGTAACTCCTTTACCTCTTCCATGATATTCTGTTATATGTATTAGGTCAATAGTAACTTTTGATCCCTAATGTTTTTTATGTTAGTGCTGCTTTCACCATGTTAACCTATTCTGAGTTCGTTAATAAGTGTATTTGTATGGATTTGTTGGTATAGGTAAGAAGAAAAGGCAATAGCAATACTAGTGAAATACATGACTTTTCATTACAAAACTACTTATGTTTGGGTACGTCAAAACATATATTGGCCTTCAAGTAATTTCAAGCTTTTTCATAATTAATTAAGATGGACTAGGCCTATATTCCAGCCAGAATTGACAGAACATAATATTTTTGCGCCATGCGTACAATGACAGGTTTAATTATTATTCCAATATTTACTTAAGTTCGTGTTATGGACAAGCCAGTTCCACGAAAATGATGAAATAATCGGTAATTGGCATCGGACTGATTGTCACATGAACTAAATCGGTAATAACCGATTTTCATATAATCGGCCGAACACTTTTAAATAACGACAAGTTGGACCTAACTCATACTTGGTACATATATGTGCCATAGTGAGTAGAAGAGCCCTATTGATTTTGGTGCTCATCTCAAGAATATTAATGAGGTCACAGGGTCAAATGTAAACATTTTCAGAATTGAATCATACTTTGTGTGAAGGTGTTGGTAGATAGCAGGTACATAATAATGTATGTTCGATGTGATATTATGCACATTTATTAGGGGGCAGGGCTTTAGTTGACTTTTGGTAAAAATAGCTTGTTAACATGGTAAGTTAACATATTTAGTAGGTAGGTCCACAGTCAGTGAAAAAACCTTGCTGATCAATTTAATCAACAATGACAAAAACTTGGGATTATAATCTCAATTGGCAAGGAATCACAATTAGCCCACTGGCTTTCTGGTTTTCTTGGGCTCAATGTGAAAATATTATGATTGGTGGATATCAAAAGGGATGTTGTACCTAATATACCAAATAGGTAGTTAGTACGTAATATATCAAAATAGATAATTAGTACATCATATACCAAATAGGTAATTAGGACATAATATACAAAATAGGTAATTGTGCATAACATACCAAATAGGTAATTAGCAAGTAATACACCAAAATAATTAATTAGTACGTACTACGTTATACACCAAACTTGGTAAATAATGCATAATATGCCGACTAGGTAATTTGTACATAGTACACCAAATAGGTAATTAGCAAGTAATATACAAAATAGGTAACTAGTGCATAATTTACTAACTAGTTAATTAGTACGTTATACACCAAAATAGGTAATTAGTACGTACTACGTAATACACCAAAATAGGTAATTAATGCATAATAAACCAACAAGGTAGTTTGTACATAGTACACCAAAATAGATAATTAGTACGTAATATACCAAAATAGGTAATTAGAAGTAGTGGGAAGGCAGGAAGTTTTTAATCTGCTATTACGATACAAAAATACTTGTGGTCAATATAGCCAGTGTTTCCAAATATTCTTTCACAAAACAAAATGTTAAATCTGCATCTTATTGGACACATGACTCATTAAGCATGGTTGCAATATAATGGTATAATATAATCCCCAGAACAATTCTTTCTGCTTAATTGTCCAAGGATGAGATATTATATCTGCATGTGAGCTATTTCATAATGATGGAGTGTTTTCTATGACAAATCTCATTGTCCTTTTTACACTGTGAACGATACCTTCTCCGTGTATTTAACGAACATTTCACTAAAATGCAAGGAAGTTAATCAACAGTATGTGACTTCCTTCTTGCTAAACGGTCCATTAGATAGTTTAAATTTTTTCGCCACAACTATCAAATCTGACAGGTTGTTTGGGTAATAGGGACACCAAAAAATGTCACAAACTTAATCACTTACAGAATTGATGTTTGTCACAGTATGTAAACAAGATAATCAAAGAAAAGTCCATGCAATTAACCTGCCTTTGCTATGAGAATATTTGGTATGAAGGCATCAATGTATGCTGCAAGTTTTAGCTAAGCCTCATAGCCCTGCATTTTATAGAATCACTCAAACTAACTGCATATACTGTATGGGAATAACAACTTTCTGGACTTCCTGGATTAATAGTTGCATGCCTTGCACTATAGTCCAGCGAACATTTTTCATGGTGTAGGCAATATTGTTTATGAATATTACGTATTGCGGTCAAACGTTTGCCTGCACGTGTATGCACATTTATGTCTTGTTCGAATTTTATTGTCCGCAAGATCTCTGGAATCAGCAAAATTTTTGCAAAAGAGTACCTCCTCATGATTGTAGGAATATTAACAATACAGTACCATTAACAGTAACACAGTAACACAACAGTACAGTAAGATGCTTAAGACTGTCAAGACCAAATGCATAATGGTGTTTTAAGGTATATGATTTTGATGAAATAGCCACTTGATTAAAAGATTTTGAAATGCAGGAGTAAAAGTTGGGTTCAATAATAATTTTCCCTATCAGTGATCCCAAGTACTAATCCATGTGTACCCAACCCTTGCCTTAATGGTGCAACGTGTCTTTGGAATCAGAACAACGGCCAAAGTACCTTTGAGTGTACTTGCCCCAATGGGTTTGAGGGAGATCTCTGTCAAAATGGTAGGTCCTGCTTTTGTCTACTTCTTACCTGCTTCTTTGGACCCTAGCATAGCTAGACTTGCTCTGGTCTGTTACTTGATTTACTCTCTTAATGCATAGTGAGCCCGATATTTTCATCCTCAGCGGGATCGTTCACCAAAGGCAAACTTTTGATTGTTCAAATTATGTTAAGTTTGACCTACTAGTCAGCTCTCATATTTGGTTTGATATCCTGCATTTTCCTAATCTGACTTAGTATAAATTCCTCAAGAATAACGTATTATCATAGAAATAAAATTTGTTTATAAATCAGATGATTAGATTTGAAATAGTGAACATTTTGTTTGAGAATTTTCAATATTTTTTGGGGATAAACTTTCTTGTCATAGTGATATGGACAGCCATAAGAACATGATGAGTAATTTTAGTAACCTTCAGTGTTTCATGAATGTAAATTTGTGAAGAAAAAAAAGGCCCTGAATTTACTCCTTGGGTTATCCAAATGACAAGCTGTTACCCTGACTAGGTCAGTGATAGATAGTGTCTTGGAAAGCCCAAAGGATAATTTTTTGTTTTGGCACAGAGCTTTATTTGTCAGTTGTCCACCGAATTGTAATATTCGAAAATGTTGCAAATATTTGTTTATGTCATTGCAGCTAATCCCTGTAGCAATCAACCATGTGCAAATGGTGGTACCTGTCAAAGAATTGGCACCAGTGCATTTTTTTGTGTGTGTACTGATGGATTCTCTGGGGCTGATTGTGCCATTGGTAAGTCTAATGTTTTAACATTTTATTTGTTAATGATTAAAATACTTCATCTTTGAGAAGTCTCAAAAGGAGGTAGGATTCTGAATTTTACCTCCAAACCACACGCTTTTCATCCCCATCAGACAGACAATAGCTTCCCAAAGCATTAGACTACTGATGCATATTATGAAACTATAGGTGAAGCAAATTTGTTCCAAGTTTTGAAAATGTTAAAGGGTTGTTTCCAGAGGCAGTTTTTACTGCAGGACAAATGATGCTAAATTTCTAAACAAGAAAAAAAAATTAATACAGTAGTAGCATACATATAGAGAATATCATAGAAAAATTCACTTCCACATGTGATTATACTTCAGTACTAGGTTATGTTCATGTTGCATTGCTTTGTAGGCCAATTTGAAATTTCCTAGAAAATGCATGACAAAGCCCCTTTTTAAATTAATTTTTTTTAACAGGAAGTGTACTGTAGAAGGTATAAGTTATTTTATCATTATTAAAAAGAATTGGGTGGTCATGATTATACACCAACAATGTAGAGTATTCCTATAACAGTTTTCCCATTGTGTTAACAATATATCAGTTTATCAGGTCATAACTTGTTTGCCTTTGGTTGGTTTGCTTTGAAACAGTTTCTGAATTGCCATAAATGCCTATTACGGCTTGAAAGAAAGAAAAAAATAAAGTAGTTTTCAACACTGCAAGTGCTTATTACTGGTATTGTACCAATTTATCTTTTTATGTAAGTCAACTCACCCTGCTGGAATGACATTGTCCTTATATTTGCTGGACCAAAAAACAATTGTTCCCAGGGATAGCTTGCAGTAGTTGTAGTAGGTTTAAAGGAATTTTTGTTGTTGTTCTTCAAACCTGCTGTAATTACAAGCTTTATTTGTCAGTCAATTTTCTGGTTAATCTGTGTTTAGTAGTTAAATTTCTGACATTTGTTAATGATATCGTTGATAAATGGTAAATTCAGAATTTATTTAAGTCTAACAGGCTTTTGACTTTGGCCTTGCTTTCCATTCCCAAGTCACTGTAATTAATCTAACTGTTACTGACTAGTAATTGAAACAAAGCCTCACAATAATCACTAATTTTATTCAGTGTGCGAGTTAACATTGGAAGGACTGAATTGCTATATAAGATACATGACAAATTGGTTTTCACCTTAGAATGGATAGGAAGAACATTTTTTACAGAGATTCCAACAAAGACTCATTCAGCAAGCATTCGCAGTTACAGTAATGTAAATTAGCACTAGTTCACGGAGTGCACCAACCTTTGCCTCAACTAAAGGAGACATTTGGCTCAGGAACTTTCTCTCTTTTTTTTTATCTGAGGACGATGTAGGTTTAACAGTTTGATTTGAGTTCAGAATGCGTAAAGTGCAACCTTCGTAAACAGACCAACTGTCAGCTGGTCTTCCTGTGTATAGTGTTAATTCCTTTCAAGCATTTATTACAAGACATCATTGGAAAGTCATACATAATCTAAGCCTTGTTCACATGGATGATCATGATTGAACACTAATTAAAGATGTCTTGTCACTATTCAAATTTTAGTTTGATCGCTAATCATACATTGTATATTAAACGTATATACACAGAAAGTGGCACAAACAACCCACTCCAGGAGAGTGGCACAAACAACCCACTCCAGGAGAGTGGCACAAACAACCCACTCCAGGAGAGTGACACATACATCCCACTCCAGGAGAGTGACACATACATCCCACCCCAGGAGCCATTGTGAAGCCATTGTGCATAACTACAATACATATCGTGAAACACATTGTACTGTATGCCATAACAAAAGCAACTCCCCCCCCCCCCTGCCCCCTCATGCCTCAACAAATATACCCACAGGTTGTGGTTAAAGCATGCTTTACTGTATGTTTCATCATTATTTTAGTTTCATGTTCTGAACATATTTTCGGCAAGGTAATTCGTCATAAGCTCGTTTGGGGAAAGGTTCAGATACATCATTTGCTTGTGATGTCAAGAGGGATTTGAAGGATCTACCTGTCAAAATGGTATTCATAAATAGCATTTGTGTACCTTCACAGGAACTACTTGATATATACCTCATATTTATTAGTGTCCACTAAGTTGTGAAAAACGTTTTCAAACCTATTTCTACCTTTGGTAAAATCTCTCTTTTACTATCATATCCTATTTATGTATGCAGAAAGAAAACAGCCATAAATTGTTGCAAAAAATTATGCTAGTCCAATGTTGCTAAGTTGCGGTATCATTCATCAAAATTTGTTATGACTGCAATCGCACCTTCCCAAATCATGAATTTGTGGCTGTCTGTACGAAGAAAAGTTGTTTTGTTCCAGTCTTTTTTGTCCTGTCTGACTTTTCCCAGTGTCATTTTGTCTTCATATCTACCCGTCTTTCATGCTCTCCCTTATTTTATTTTTTTAGAAGAACTCCGTTCTTGCATTCCCTGGGTTTTTAAACTGTCGATGATGTCTTCCAATTTGTATGTCAAGTGGAAATTAATCCGCTCTTTCTCAAAACAAATGGTTAAAACTCAAAGAGTACATCTTTTTTAATCTTCATACTTAATAAGAAGCTATTTTATTAAGCATTTTTAATGTATTTATGACTTCTTAAATTTTCATACATTTTATATTATTATATGTCTCATTAGAGGGCCTCGTGGATCATTAGCTATTGCTAAACGAGCTACCCTCTTAAAATAAAGTTTAAATAAAAATATAAAAATAAATAGATAAAGTAGCTCTAGCTTGAATGCAAGAACCCTATTGAAATTGGTAGAGGTCAAAGGTCACAAAACCAACTCGCTTTCTAGTTAAGTTCTTGCCTACATGTCTGTGTAATTATTTTTTCATCGCCATAGGTGAAAGGAATGTATGCGATGGTGATGGGGTGTGTGTGCGTGTGTGTGTGTGGGTGTCTATATATTGGTTATATTTTCTTTGTGCTTTGAGTGCTCTGCAGTGTAAATATGTGGGCAATATAAACCTTTTGTTATTATTACTGTTATCTAGAAAAAGAATCCCTTAATTATTTGTGATGCAAACCAAAGTACAGCAACAACTAGTACTGATGATTGTGTGCTATCTTCAGTTGATTTAGTTGTTGAGGTTGTGATAAATGTATCATATCATCAATTTCTAAAGACTGATTTTAAAAGAAGCTCCTGCTCAAACCAGAAGAGTCAGCTACAAATCAATGACTGCTATATGGTTCATGAGCTTTGCTTGATAATGTTTATAAAATGTTAATCCTTGGGGCATCATGCTGTATGGCTGTTCTCCAAATCTCTCACAGGTATCTGTTTAACTGAATTTGTTGCTGATTATTAAATATAAGACACCAAATATTCTTACTATGGCTACTTTTTATGATAGTGTACAGAATTTATTTCAGCTTTCTTGATAGTTAAACTGTTTTCTCATCCTCAGTGGACAATATACCACCTGTGGTCAGCTGCATCAATGATATTATACGAGAGATACCGCTAAATAGCTTTGGTGTTTCGGTAGAGTTTACAGAGCCAACAGCTACAGACAATTCAGGAACAGCATCAGTTCTGTCAGCTACACAAAGACCTGGACAGTTCTTTCAGACCGGAACAACAACAGTGACTTACATCTTTGCAGATCCAAGTGGGAACACAGCTGATTGTGTTTTTGATATCAGTGTAGTGGAGGGTAAGTTAACCTATGCTTGTTTGTCAATATTAATATTACATAGTGCAAAAGATGTATATTCATTCCAGTTTGTGGTTAGGACAAGTTTTGATGACTTATGGCATGACTTTAATGGAGTAAAGACAGTACATAGAAGGGTTTAATGAAGGAAGTGTAAGATGTTTTTGTTTATTTGTTCTTAGAAACAGTTAAAGTATTCATACCAAGTACTCATGTAGTTTGCTAAAGAAATGGTTTAGTAATCTTGACAGATGCCAGCTTTGTAGATGCAGCTAAAGATATTAAATGGTTCTCACTATACATGATTCTGTTAATTTGGTACATCATTGGTATCAGAAAGGTCAAAGTTATCATTTGTAATTATAACAGACAGAAAAGTGTTGATTACATACAGCTATTTGATCAACATATCTAAAGTAGTGTGAGAACTGTTTTCATCGATAGCTGACTATAAGTCATGGCGGTACAAACTGTGCATATCAGTTAGCAACTGCAAATATCACTTGATTCTATGCATAGCTTAAAGCAGCATATTGCGTTTGGTCGCCGTTTTTATACTATTTTATTGACATGTCCATCAAGTTTTTACATATATCAATCACAAAACAGCAAACTAAGATATTAGCCAAGTTTTTCTCTGCCCAACAACGTTAATTGGCGAGTAATTAAGGATATTTGCAGATAATGAGAAAAGTGTCCATGACAAATTCCACATTTAAAAATAAACCCATTAGTTTGAATTCAACCAATCAGAGATGCAGGTTTAGTTATGGGCCATTGCTAAAACTAGATTCAAGACTTTGTGTTGGTACAACCAGGGAGTTGTTATGGAACTCCCTGGTACAACTGCCGTATAGACTGTACACAAATCAAGCATGGTGTTGTATTACGTCAATTGGTCAATGACATTCGTAGTGTTTAAATATTCATATTATGGGCCAGGTTTATTGGGATCCCAACGGAAAATATCTTGGAGAAAACAAAGTTGAAAGTTGCAAATTTTTCGACTTTTATGCCACCATTTGAAGTAAGATTTAAATAGATAAGCTAGTTATGTATGTCGTTATGGCATAGTGGAGTCAGTGTGGTTGAGAAAAATCATAGAAAAGGACGCAAAATGCTGCTTTAATATGGCAAGTAGCTTTTCGATTGTGAACACAACCTTTCGAATTTTGGAGGTCAAAGGTCATGTGAGGTCAACACAACGGGACGAACATTTTTGAGACGTCAAGGATTCGCTCTGCCTCTAAACATCCAATCTAGGGGGACCAATAGACTGGCAGAGGAATATTACAGATAGGCCTACCTATGCGCCAAACGTACAGGTGTTGATATTAAACATCAAAACACTCCAACGAAGAATTTCTGCCATTCCAAATTCTTTACACTGATAAAAAAACGTGTATTGTTAATTTGTTTCTATACTCTTTATGCTAAAAGTTTACTTATTCACAGATTAGGATTAAACCACTTAAATGAAAGATTCTTTGAGCCTCTCAATGGCATTGCTAACCTTACTGGCTTTTAGCAGCGATAATTCTCTTTATTAAGTTAATTATGCTTTGCCTGACTTCTACTACTCTCCGTTTTAAGTCACAATGCTATGTTTATAGTCACACTACTACAATTATGAAGGTAAATGGTCTGAAATATTGTGACACAGTGATGGCTTGGAAGAAGTTCTTTTTTTTGGGGGGGGGGGACACAGGACCCAGCGGATGGAGACCATGGAAAACAATGTATCTGTCTGGACAAAGTGAGTCCGTGACGTCACAACCAAGTTCGGACTGCTTAAAATGCGTGGGGGCTTTGTGGTAAGTTTCAAATGTCATTTTGCTCTAAACTTCTAAAATTAGATATGTGTATGCTTCGGTGAAGTGTAATTCTGTATTTTTCTGGTTATCTGTCATTAATATGAAGAAGCTCAGGACTATTATTTGAAGCAAACAACTGTTCCTCTCCCCACCCCCCCCCCCATATCTACCGCTCACCGGTATTCTGTATATATGAATAAAATTTAACGAAACTGAACATCAGTCAAACATGACCGACTACTATAATTTCCTCCCGCCATTATACCGTCGACGTTTCGTCGATGTGTATAACACATGTTTTTTTTCTTTTTTCAAATAAACAAAGGAGCTGCGATTTAGATAGCAGCTCTCCGCTAATGATTCAATCGATAACAGTAAAAAACGTATTCCTCAAGGAACCACAAATGTTTTCTTTAATGTGATTCGGAAATCCTGTGAGTTTTAAGACATTTAGAGGGATTAATAGGTACTTTGTGGTTTTGAAATTGAAATTGAATTTCGAATGGATTATAGTGGTTCCTGAAATTGATAAACGTTCTCATCGGTTGGCTTACAAAGTTAGAGAACATACAGAGAGAAATGGAAATTGAAGGTGTTACTAAACAGATGTAGCCAGACAGACAAAGAGGGCACGGACGAACATACGGATAGATAAATACCAATAGACAAAGGAACAGATACGCACGCGCAGCTGCATACCAATGAATAGACCATAGACAGAATGTCTATGTGTATGACGAATGAACAGACTCACGTACAAGAATATATACAGACTAACAGAGGAGCAAAGATACAGATGTATTGACTAATGGACAAACAGAAAAGGAAAGGAACAAGTATTTATGCGGATACAAGTATTGAGAGACAGATATAACAACAAAAATACATTAGACAAATGAGGAAGCTAACTTAAAAACGAAACCTGCCAGCACACATGCATGAGATGAAGTTTGAAAGGGTTTCATGTATACTGTGTGTAGTGCATGCACATATCAGACAGTCAAAGTACATGTTATTCCCTATATGTAGATACGTGGTAGCCTATATGAATCGTTAATTTACAGCGTTCAACTGACCAAGAATACTTATTGTCTCACCACAACATGGCCGCTCAAACAGAGAACCACAGACAGGGGGTAGGAGCCGGGGGGCACGTGCCCCATACTATTTTCCAAAATAGCAAATGTGCCCTACTGGCAAATTACAATGTGCCCCTTTGATGAAGAACTGTCTTTTGGATATCTTAAACCTTTGTTAATTTTAATATTTTATTTTAATTATTCACGTGCACCACATTCCCATAATAGTTTTGATAGCATACTAACACATCATATATATTTAAGTGATATGGACGGTCCGATCGGTTTATATAGCATAACGAGTGGTGGTTGTGGAATGAGAAAGTGCCCCTCTGATGTTGTGCCCCCACTTTTTGGAAGCTTCCTTCCCCCCTGACCACAGATCATTGTCGCGTTCGAGATCATGAAATCTTGAGTGGATAAACAAATAAAAACAATGGAAAATATTTCAACATTAAGCAAGACAAAACTACAACAATCAACAACAATGAAACAAAATAAAACAAATCTAGAATAGGTCTGAATATGTTTTTCTCGTTTTGTTTATTAATTTAGTTGTTTTTTTTTGTTATTTCGGAGATATTTCAAGCCAACTCATAAGAGAAGAATATAGTACTGCCATCTATATACATTTGTGTACATGTCAACTGCATAGTCATTTGATAAGCATGCTATAACAGTTCGTGTTCTTTCTATGTGTATGTTTTTGTTTTTGTGAGCAGACTAAACTCATCACAGTTAACATCTACAACACTTGCTTGGCTATTTCCGTCAACAGGAACATAATTCGCTCTTTTGAAAGTCATACCATTTGAAAGAGCTGTGAACAAGCGATTTTTTTGCGAAGTCTTTTCCAAACGTCGCATTGAACAGCGAAGTAGTTGATACCAAAGGTTAAACCCAATTGTATGGCATGGTATGTGCTTGGTTCAGTGACGTCACACAAACACCGGACATGATATATGTTCCGGTTGTTTACGTAGTGCATGTTTTCTTGGTATAGTTAAATAAAGTATCACCAAATTCAATGTTACATGATGATGAGTGTTTCTTGGAATTAATTAAGACCGATTTTCTGAGTTTGTTCACCAATTTGACCAAACCACACAATATATTAATTGAATTAAGATAGCTATTGACCAACCTTAGTCAGTGGCGTTGCCAAGGGGTGGGCTGGGGGGGGGGCGTGCCTTTCCCCTCCAAATGCTATTTGTAGTGTTTAAAAGAACACTCAAACAAAAACTTTATCTGCCTCAATTAAAAAGATAAACATCGCACAGAATAAGCCCGAAAATTCTTGAACATAAAGTTACTTCAAGTTGCAAAATATAGCACCAGGTTGCACCATAGGACCCTTAATTAATCACAAATTTCTCATCCCTCCCCTTAGACCCCTCCCTCAGGACGGCGTTCACACAAAAACATTGTGCCCTCCTAATTAAATGATGTGCCCCCTCCCCTACCCCTAAGTTTGAAATGTCTGGCGACGCCACTGACCTTAGTTACTCTTCTAGATACGTTCAACAGCGATGAAGGATAACCCGTTATTTGACTAATAAGAAATGACGTTGGATCGGTTTCCATATACTTTTGGTCGCCCGGACACTTTCACATTATTAGCGTTGCTCATAAGCCGCCTGCAAAAGTGGAATTTTCACATGGTTTAATTGTTACGATATCTGTCATTATCTGGGCCTTAATTTGTCCCTATATACAACCATATACTGTCATTATTATTGATCAGAAGCTTAAGCCTCACATCATTTTTGTTTCTTTTATAGTTTTTATTAATTGATATCAGGAACACTGTATGTCTTATGACATAAATATATTTATTTCCCAATTTCTCAATTCTTCTTTATACACTTAGGCGGATACGTACCGCGCATGTAATAACACAGTTTCCATTTAGCCTAACACATAGAGGGATCGAGTTCCATTTACAGAAAGCGAACGTAGATTTTAATTTATTCTTCGGTATGATCAACACACGTGATCAATTGCATGAATGAACTACAAATGTGAACTAAATGAAGAAGCCGGGAGGGGGGGGGGGGGGCTTGCGGAAGCAAATGAAAAATATTAACAATCTTTCAGTTTCTGGTCTATTATAAGTACAACAATGTTGTGTCCAGTAACCATAGTAACATGGCGTGAACGTATGATGATATTGGAAGTGATAGACATAAATATCCTGCAATCCTTGTTAACAGAAGAAGCTCCGGTTAAATCATTTTAACCCTGCCTGACACTGGCCATGCCTGCATGTATAGACTTATCTACCAGTCACTTTTATTGTAATCAATTTGAATGCCACGATAGAGCTCGTGGGTTATTAAAGTATTTTATTCTCGAGCACTGATGGTGTTTAAGATGAAAGGTTTTCTACCAGCGTGAATTTGATATCACTTTGTACAAAGCACATTAAAACGCAGTGCGATGTACCAGCATAAACAATGAGGAATTCTTATATTTTGACTATGAACAAGATAGTGTAAATTTGCTCGTACGGAAATATAACACAGTTGATGTGTATTTTGAAAGAGATGTTTGATATTATGGTGCCTGTTGAAAAAAGATTGTATTTGCAAATTGATTTCGTTCTTTAGCTTGACTATATAGTCGACAACTATTGAAATTGTTCAAAAGTTCCCTTCTGTATGTGATAAATATTAATATGAGAAATGTTCTGCCGACGAAAATTTTGAATAAATGATCTTCGTCTGGCATTCCCCGTATTATATAAATAGAAATATTTTGGGTATTGCAGATTTTGTTATCTCTTTAATTAAAGGGTGTGAAGACTCGCGCAAAAAGAAACGTCTAATGCCGGTAATCTGACCTAGTTTCGAATGAGGTGTAACAGCAGTGTTAGACAACACCATCGATCATTACTGTCTGCATCTTCAGTTAACTTTTTAAAGATGGCGGCACGCTGTTTGGGGCGAGTCTTCAATGCCTTTAAGGGTCGCAAAACTTGGTCAAATTGACTCAGCCCTTCTGTAAGTATATACAACATGTCACTTTAACTGGAACATGGCATGCAAAGGAAACTGTATAATTATTGACTTTAGTTATGTGCGGATGTTTCCTCACATAGGCTTACTATGTTAGGCATTAATCATCCTAACACTGTCAAATGTGATTATTTATGGATAGGTTTTAAGTGCGGCATCTCCAATGTTGTTTCTAGTCGTTGGTTAGTCATATGCATGGAGAACGGCAATTCTTAATTGGCTCATATATTGGTCATTAATTATGTATGTTGTGTACTTAAATTGGATTCGATTGGTCTCCTAGAAAAACGGATCTAGGGCCAGTTTGACGCCCACTCCTCGGTTGTCAAATGAACTTGACATACCTCATATCGACATTTACAACATTTAAAGGTAGACTGAATTGTTGGAAATATGAAATCAAGTATTTGGAAGCGAAGTGTTTTTACGAGATGGCGCTAAGTCACAATACATTAATAACCTTGCTCTTAATGATTGACGAATATCTGTCTACTTCACTAGTAAACCCTACTTGTTTCAACGAACACTTGAAAGACTAAAATCATTAACATTTATCATATATAATCAAGGGCCCACTAGGGTGCATGTGGGGGTCTCCCAAGCCTTCGATCGGTTCAACTACAAACGTTTTTGTGTTTTAAATGTCCGAATTTGTTTTTCAAACCGGTGTTTTCGAGGGATTTACATTCAGATGCGACCAGCGCTCTGGTCTCCCCGTTAAATTCAGCGACTTGAATTTGGCAATGCTCTCCGACTATCTTTTGAAAAGTTGCACAGCGCCCTCCTTATATTTTATACATCTTGAAAGAAAATAGCGGGTCGTAATTGAACGTAAGAGGCAGCACAGTTTAATGCCTGAATAGTATCTACCTGTTTCGAGTCGTGTACCAGTACCCCACATACATATGCATGTTACCTGCACGATAGTAAAAACGGAAGTGTGTGTTTAATTTAGGCCTACTCTTGAAGTTAAGCCCGGATACTTCTTGAGCGATAAACCAAAACGAAACCTTTATTATCCGTTCAGAAAGAAGATCTTAGTTTCGTCCTATAGATTGAAGGAGATCTTGAAGGTATAATCGTAAACTTTCCTGACAAACATTGGTTCTTTTTAAAAAATATTCACGCACTCATTCGATATGATCGGTTGATAAATCACGATTTTTACTAGTATATGTATATAATGCGAGAGCAGCATGGCACACCTACTAAAGTTGACAGAACGACTCTTACGAATGTACAAAAGGACGTCAAGAACGTAATTCGAGTAAAAGTTAATACCGCCCCCACTTTTCATCGAACTCTCCAGACCCACTAGAGAGATGGAAAGATCGCGAAATATTATATTTAGTCTATAGTTTCGTCGTTTTGTCCCACACGGCGTACTTCGTTTTGTGTGTGTGTGTGGAAGGGGAACACAAGCGAAGTTTGCAAAGAACCGAGCTACGCAGACAAGTTTGTCATCTGTGTAAAACCTACTATATTTTAAAAGACAGTCTTGCAGTCTTGCTGTAAAGGTTTTGTTGTAAAGGTTCGCTACAGCCCTCCCCCCCCCCCCAAATCAAATTGAGCACCTACGCCTATGGCTGTAAGGTATAGGCTTAAGACATATACGCATTGTTCAAAATGATTAAAACTAGACTATAGAGTCAATATCTTTATAAAGACTGAAAGATGATGTGAAGACATGAGACAAAGGTAGCTGATATTTCTCGAGATGTTCATATCTTGTTTTTGGCATGTGTGTCAAAACCATATGAGCTGGTTGCGTTAGCAGGGGGGAGGGGGTACCTTTATACTGACATGCAAATGCAGTAACCATAGCGAGATATGTTGTTATGTTTAGAACCTCGGCAAAGTTTGTTTTCAAACATAAATTTGAGACATTGTGCAGACTTATACAATGCTTCCATTTCCAGATATTAACTAATATTGGTATAAAAAAGGGGGTGGCTTTCATACGGTATAACAGTAACCAAACATTTATAGTATTTCTACGAGATAATGGCCACGAAAATGTTGTCATTTAGGTTTCACTTGTCTTTAGAGTGGACAAGAGCAAACTTCAACTGTTTTCTCATACACGGACAAAGTTAAAGGATTGGTCAGTTGTCATACATGTTTATGTTATATG
The DNA here is from genome assembly GCA_020650975.1 of Apostichopus californicus. Classification (NCBI taxonomy): domain Eukaryota; kingdom Metazoa; phylum Echinodermata; class Holothuroidea; order Aspidochirotida; family Stichopodidae; genus Apostichopus; species Apostichopus californicus. Next base: position 15,791 of record JAIPMN010011477.1, read on the forward strand.
AAAGAGGACAATAAAAGAAACACAATGGTGAAAAAACTGTTCAAATATCTTTTTCGGTTAAAGAGTTATTCAAGTGTAAAGTTTTATCAGATTGTGTAGAAACTGCTGAAATCTGACTAGCTGTGATGTCACATCCTCACATTCCTGAAAAGTCTTTGTTTTTTTTTCTAAATATTTTGTGAGATTTCATGACTTTCAACCAAAATATACTGTCAGGAGATCTCATATTTGTCAAAGGAAGTATTTGAGATGAAACATCTGAAGAATTTTTGATTATATTATTTTCATATGTGTTAAAAAATGTAAATAATTTTTAAAGAAATATATTCACACATGTTAAGGAAGTGAGGATGTGACATCACACCCTCACAGTTAGTCTTTCTACACCAGTCATTTGCAAAGAAATTTTGATATCTTCAAAGTGTCATATCTCCTTAACAGAGCATGCTATCATGCTAGTTTCTTCACTGTTCTTTTTGTCTTTTTGTGCTCTTTCAGACAAAATAGACATGTCAAACACCTGAACCAATCCTTTAAGTTATATGCTGTTAAGGCTATGATTGAGTAACAAGATCCTCTGTAACCACTTCTAATAGGACTATTGAGTGTGTCTTTTCGATTCAGTGAAGTTAAACGACTCGGTTTTAATGATTTATACTTTAACGACAGTAATCAAATTCCTTCTGCTAATATTACAATACCAGCCTTGAGGAAACGGTGGGTAGTCAAAATTCTTTTACTCTCAAGTTATTATGGTGATCTTTTGACCTATATATACTTAATTGGTTTGTACTATAAGTCATGATTCACTATGATCTAGAACCATAAGCTATATTACTAATTTGTTTAACATAAAACATTGATTTTGGATATGCATGTTGCTGTCCTTTTTTTACGCCGCTGCCCAACAGTGTTCGAGAACTTTTAAGCTGTTCTCTGAGGAAGAAGAACCAGAATGCAAAAATGCATTGTGGTTTCGATGATGTAACATGAGCAGTTTTCTTCATGAATCTGACGTAATGTATAGTGATAGTGAACATGTTTATAAGGGTTTCACGATTGTACCCCTGATGACCCTAAAGGACCTTTGACCTCCACCAAAAACAATAGGCTTCTTTAACTCAATGTGGTACTTCTACACACTAAATTAGTGGTCACCTCAAGCTTCCAGTATTGAGATATCGTGATTACAAGGTTTTCACAATTTGACCCCTGGTGACCCCAAATGACCTTTTCCCTCCACCAAAAACGAGAAACTTTTTGTACTCCATGTGGTACTTCTACACACTGAATATGAAGTCTGCCCATGATTCCCATCTTGAGATATCGTGTTTAAAAGGTTTTCACAATTTGACTCCTGGTGACCCCAAATGACTTTGGACCTCCACCAAAAACAATAGCTTCGTGTACTTAATGTGGTACTTCTACACACTAAATATGAAATTGGTCTGACGTTCCCTTTTTGAGATATCGTGTTTACAAGCTGGGCGTCACAAACGCACTCACACACACACACATACGCCATCATGAATGCATAGGTTACGATTGTCATCGAAACCAAAAAGGAAAACGCACTGGAGAGGAGAGGATATAGTTGGACCTTATAATCACTATTTGCCCATATATAATAATCAATGGTCAAATTTGACCAAGCATTACTAAACGTTTTACTTCGACACGATCTTTATTTCTGTTACCTCACCCATACCCCCCTACCAACACCCACCCTCCTTACCCACACTGTTCCCCTCTCTCCCTCCAATATGTGTCGTACAACGCAGTGATTCAATTACCACACAGAATGTCTACTTGCAATTATCTTCCCACCTTTCTTGGAAGCTAAATGACTAACGCTAGTAGTGCAGTTCCCCTGCCCTCTACTCTCCCATATATGCACTTGCTTATAAATGGAGTCCATACATGTGTAGTTACAAAAGATGGCATATAAGTGTCTTATTATGCAACACTGCATTTGTCAGCATTACGTCACAATGCCGATACGTGATGACTCATATATATCTGTATATCTATAATCTACAAAGAAATTAAGCTCCCGGCGTCATGGTCTGAGTTATTAGAGATTGTGTGTGTGTCTTTGTATCTTGTCCATCTAAATACTAATAATGAGATCACTGTGTAACAAACCTATCGCACACAAGAGTGTCTGCTGCACTTGTGACGAACGAAACATGCCCGTAGGCGATAACAGAAACTAGTTAACGAAGTCAGAGAGTGATAGCATGGAGCTATTATATAGGTAGCAACGATTCTGTTTATACCAGGCACATAGCTTATATTATACACAGTTCGCTGGCCATGGTAAAACATATGTCTGTGGTCGTTTGTTTTGATTAAAAGAATTGGTTGTGTGTATTTCATAGTCTTCTAAATGTATTGTCTACTTACATAAGGTGCAGGCGGAGAATTGCCTTAATATCCAATCGAATCAACAGTCACTCTATGGGCAGGTTTCAAAGAAAGCAAAAATAGCAGAGGAAACGACTTGCATGCAAAGACTATTCCGGAAGTTATCAAATGAGATAAGCAGAGTTCATACGGAAACCATAATATCTTCAACCTGGGGAGTTGCTTCAACACAACAACTAATTGATAATCGAGATTTCAAGCCGTAAGCAGACGATAAGGGATTTCGAGTAGAAGTTGCTGTAGACATATACGTATATCGCACGTACTTTTACATACACGAAGGATCTATACAGTGCCGTGTGGTGTGTATTATATATCGCGATGGCGAATATAAAGCCGTTTTTGACATGTGTACTTATTTTCTTAAAGATTAATTTGTCTTATTCCATTTCTTTTTCCGAGGAACCACAGGATGGAATTGTTAATTTTGGTGATACAGCTGTTTTATCCTGTGTTTTGGAATCTTCGAGATCAGTAAGCAGTTTATATATATACTGGTATAAGTCAGACTCGGCAACGACTGAATCGGGAGCTGCTATATCACTGGGACGGACGTTTTACTCTGACGAATATCTGGATAGATATTCTATTGCCGGTGCTGGAAATCGGTTTGATTTAACTATCGATAATAGTAGAGTGAGTGATAGCGCTTACTACTATTGTACGATTTATGATTCGATTGAACGAGGACATTTTTATTCAAGGGTAGCTCGACTAGATATTTATAACCGTAATCTTGTGCCATCATGTGAAGTAGAACCGTCAACTCGATCTCTTGAAGTTGGCGATAGCGTTACCATGAGTTGTTTCCCATCGAGATCACAAGGCGCTAACTCCCAACAAGCTCTCGCAATGTGGAAAGGTACTACCGGCGTTCGCCTATCGAGGGTCAGACGCACAAACAGTGGCGTACTGACCTATACGTTTACGTTAAGAGAAGGAGACGTAAATAAACCGTACACCTGCACATCGTCACCGAGATTTCCGAACGTTCACAATTGCTCGGTAACACCGCTGGCACGTCCGACTATCACCTTGACACCGAGGACCGCGACCGCAAGTCTCGGCGGTAGGGCGATGTTTTCATGTGTAACGACGGGTTCACCTGCTTATAACCAATTCAAGTGGGTAATTGGGTACGGAAGGAAAAACGTTCTTAGACTGACTGAAACTAGCGGGAGATATATTGTATCCACTAACGGTGAATCGGGACGATTAACCATCACCGATATCGAACGCTCTGATAACAACACCGCGGTTCGATGTCAAGCTATCAATGCGCTTGCTGATAAAGTCGCCGATCAAGCCAAAATATTCATTACGCCCTCCGAAGAGCCTATGATTCCCGACGAGCCTATGATTCCCGATGTATCGTCGACAACCGCGATTCAAACCGGTGTAGGAGTATTACAAACGAAATCCCCTTCCATAACTGCAAACGGAGAACAACGTAATCCTCCTCAACAAGATGATGAACCGTCTGACGATTCATTACTTGGTAAGAAAAACCCGTCTGTAGGTGTAGTAACCGGTGGAAGCACAATGGGAAAACCGCGAAAGAGTGCCGGGGGAACCATTATCGCGATATTAATTTCGCTTTTAGTAATATTAGTTCTTATTGCAATTGTTATCCTATACGTTAGGAAGAGACAGGGTAAACCGACACCGGGTGTCTTGAAACGATTATCAGTTAACAGACCTCTGTTTCTGAGGAATTTCTCATTCAGTAAACCGAAATTTGCTCAGCGAGTTTCGCTTAGTCAAGGCATCCAGAGTGCCCAAGATAAAATCGAGGTTGTACATCGTAGAATCTCAACTCTTAAAAGTCGTACACCTACGGATGCCGATAAGAGGTCCTCCATACGTGACTCCCAAATCGAGGTATTAGTCAATCCGCCTCCCCCGGACTGGCAGTTCCGTAACGTCGAGGACGTAGATAAACTGCAGCGTCAACGTATGATGCAACGTCACGCCCCGACCGGAGCGTACTCTAATAAAGAAATGGACCTCCTGAATTCTTTAATCACCGGAAATATGGTTAAAGTGAGAACCCTGGATCCGGGTCAAGAAAATACGATGGCGGCCTGTGACGTCACCATCAACGAAGACTACCATGACGACGACGAAGACGCAGACTCTCAATTTGAATCCGATTTCGAGGAGGATGAATTTGATGAGCCCATGTCCGACTCCGCCAATCGGGCCATCGATCCTTCTACACCAAAGGCGCCTCCAAGACGAAAACGTCGTAAGAAGAAAGTCGTTTCTGCTGTGAATACGAAGGAAACCACCGTTGAGATGGAAACCAAGGAGACCGCAACGTCAAGTGTCACAGATCAATCCGAAATATATGCAAATGCTACCGCAGCTGATCAACCTATTGTTAATAGTTCTTCCGCGGATCATGACGTCAGCGAGGAGTCGCCAACGTACGCAATCGTCAACCGCAAATCTACGTTATCTGGACCTTCGAAGATCACGTGATACATTTCTGTTTTTTTCTTTTTTTAAAACTTTTTAGGCACAATTGCAGAATACAATGCAGCTAGAAAACGTACCCAATTAGCCGGCTACACAGCATACAATGGGAAGTTGTCAATGTCAGATTGGAAAAAGGGCAATTTGCTGAAATCTGTTAACGTAGGCAGCGGGGCCAACCGGGGCCACGGAGCTAGCTAAACGTTGGACTTAAGAATATCTTTCAAACAATCCAGTACAAAATACCAATAAATGAAAATTTCACAAATTCCCCCCTGGAAATGTAGCCAGCGGTGTACCAACGGGGCCACGGAGCTATAGCTAACGTTAGACTTGTATTATTTTTTTTAAATAAATTCTCTTAACGATGTTCGTTGAAACGTTCTCAAAAGCAATTTGTCAAAGAGTGATTTTTCGTACGATGTTGTTCTCTAGTTGCCTGGTATTCTGCAATTATTATTATTATTATTTTTATTAGTATTATTTTGTTATTATTATTATTATTAATTATTATTATTTTCATTGTTATTATTATTATTATTATTATTCGAATGTGTAAATGTTAACCTGTGTGCTTTCCGTCTGTTTCTTACTGCGACAAAATGGATTGAGGATGATACAGTTGTCCGTCGCTTCAAGATTACATTCCAAAAATATGAATTTCCAAGTTTTGATTTACCGATATTTTAATAAAAGGAAATTCAAAGGAAGAAATTAACGCAACCCAATTTGCCTCTACTCAAGAAAATGGTTCTTTGTTTTTAGATTAAACTCTCCTTCTTTCTTTTTTGCTCAAATCTGAGGAGTGAGGACTATGTCATGACCGTGAATTGTCATGGTATTGTGCGCAATATACTAACACCGAGAAGTACTTAATGTGTCTTGCACGAGCCTTCAAATATTGCAGTAATTATGTACGGCTTCTACGTAAACTAGCAAGCCAACCGGCCACCTTGTAGCAATAATGTTTATCGTACATTTCTGGTATAGTACTACATTATTTAACCTCTTTTAAATCAATGTTTACAGACTCATTTCAGGCAGCTACCACACTTTAGTGTTTTTACCGACTACAACAGCTCGCATGGACTTATTTAGCGGTTCAAATTTTATATAACCGGTTTCGATGTTTCTCGATTTTGTTGTTCATAACATATACTGAAATTGGTAGCTTCTGATTGGGCAGAACAAAATCCCTGTTACATACCTGTCCTTTGCATTTGTACCACAGTATTTGTCTATATTTTGCATAAACTAAGACATTTAGCTATATATATATAACTATATATACACACCATGTTTATTTATATTTAATTATATATACACCATTATATATATATATATATATATATTTATATATATAACACATATAACTATATATATGCATCATATATAAATAAGTATATATACACCATATATATACACCATATATAACTATATAGCCCATATGAATCATATATGTAACTCTATATAC
>JAIPMN010011480.1:0-43254 GCA_020650975.1 Apostichopus californicus
TTCTAGGCCTGATGTGCATGTATGTAGACCATGGCCCAATCACTTAGAATATAGCTTGTGGTAGTGTAAGCGAGGCCGGTTACGGTAAATGTAGAGTTCGGAAGGATACAAAAAATATACTATGTACAACACTATACCGTGTGCAACATATATTTAATCAAAGTAGCATGGTGGGCTCATAATTGACGCACTTAAGGATTTGATTAACGATGTCAATCAAGGAAAAATCCAAACCACTCAACTGTATGTGTTTTTCATATGTGTAGTTCCTCCGAAATGTTATGATCTCAAAATATTTAAAGTTCTGTGCTTATGCACCGTACAATTGGGCAGAATTTTACCACAAAATATCTGCCGTGTCAAGTTCTTTCATACCCCTAAATTGACACATTCATCAATATGCTAACTGTAGTGTAGGCCTTAGTATACATCCATTGACTTTGGATGCTGTTTGCTATGCTCTGAGCCTCTAAGCTCAGACAGGTCAGGTCCCAGAGAGTAGTGTTATCATATTGAGGTAATGTTGGTTATTTTTAGAGTGTAAGATTTCCAAATGCCCCAAAAAACGTGCAAAACTGGGGGAGTGTATTAAAAGCTTTCAAAATACCACAATTTGGTCAGCAGATAGCTGAAATGGATTCAAACTCATGAAATATGTAATTCTGCTTGACTGCAGAAAGTTTAGGTGGCCTGCTGTATCATTGCTAGTAATAATTGACGGTGCGTCAATTACGGGGGTGCGTCAATTATGAAGCCTTTACTATACTATGTACAACACTAGAACCGTGCGTAACATATATTTAATCAAAGTACTATGTACAACACTAGGAACCGTGCGTTATATATATTTAATCAACGTTCTTCCTTGTAACACCTCGTGGCCAACTCAACCAGCCTTCTCCACCAGCGAGCCAGGGCTCGCGGACAGCTAACATGCATCAGTGAACATAAAGATGAACTATTGTTACAAAAATAAAGGGCATCATTCCTATATCGTCTTAGCATTTCGGATCTACAAATGAGGGATAAAGGTTAAGGGTGAGAGTTAACTTTACAATTAAATACAGTCGTTTGTTATTTCATTTAACATATAGTGGGCCATCAGTCTTTAAGATGTTACAGTACCATATCAGGTGGAAACATGCACTTCCATGCCTGTTGTATATATGACAGTAGCTATCACTTTCATCAATAAAATATATAAGTTTCAAAGCTTTCAAGCTTTCATTCTAAAATATGGAATCCTTAGATCTGCATGACAATGGTGGAATTTTGACGGGCAGAAAAATGGAGAAATCAAACCGCAAACAAGAGAATGTCAGGTAATGTCATGTATAACAGATGTTTCCCAAAAGTCTTTCAAACTGCTGGAACAAAAGCAAATTCCAGTGAAATCCATTTGGGCTGTAGCCTGTATTTGAGCAGATTGTATTTCCTCTTAATGTCACCATTTATTGTCTTTATTTTTAAAAATGCATAAAACCAATAAAAAGCTCGATATCTTTACGATGGTTTACATGACAGATTATGTGTGAATGCACACATGTATGTATACAGTATAAATAATGTTTATATACTGTACTTTAGCATATATACAGCTTTTCCCTAGTGCAGGGGTCAGTAAACAAACAGTGACATCATTTGTTTACCACTTTCCCCTGTGAGCAGATGTCTAGCCACTTTTCTTGCAACATTTATTACTGGGGTAATGTTCATACTAATATCCAAAGAATATTTCAGAACTTTACATCTTTATTGTCATATAAACAATCTTTTGAAATTGTAGCAGGCTCATCCTTTCAATAATTTTTCTGTTATGGCCTGTTGTATGAGAGAGCTGTTTTTATTTCTCAAAAGTTTCCATATAGTTTTGGCATTGTGCAAAAGTTTTGTTTTTATAGAGCTTGTGCATTACGTCCCGCATTGTTACACAAACAAAATGTGTAATAAGAGAAAAGTTTTAGTTTGACCATTTCTCAGCAGAGATCTACGGTATATTTCGTCCTGTGAGTATTCCAAATAATATTATGAACAGTCACTGCTGTATGTGGTAAGTCGTTTGGCCTTTCAAGATAAAGCACTTGTATACATGTGCATAGATCTACCAAAGAAAAAAAAAATTGTTGCAAACCTGGGATGTATACAAACAATTTACTACTTAATACATATTGTTGTAACAGCATGAGTAGTAGACCTTGTAAATGTAAATTGATCTCACGGTACAGTAGACTGCTGTACTGTATGTGCTGTAAGTGTGAATTCCCACATAGTCTGTCAGACTTGTTACTTTTCTAACTTAGGAGCAGGAACTGTTCTATGTTAGGGCTTACATTGTACGGTACATATATACCAAGTAATTACCATAATTAACATTTTTCTGTGATTTCTTTTAAATCAAAAGTTAAAGCCAAAATATTGCTGGCAAGTACAGGGTTATATTCAGTAATGGTCATTGGAAAGTAGTTAGATCACATGATAAACCAAAATAGTACTTAAAAAAAAAAAAACTGAGTCAATAGAAGATCATGCAAGAACTGTACTGCTGTACACAGACCTGTGCACGGTATAGATTAGTTTGATTCCTACTCTGAACCTTTGAACCAGAAGAAAAGTTAAATACAGTTTTGGAAATTTCAGATTTCATTTTGTTATCGTGCAGCCGTGTCAAGTTGACATGTACTGTAGATAGTAATAGACTTATAGTGGTAGATGATATTAAAGTAGCTGTACTGCTCGACTACTTCTATCAGATGTTAGTGTGTGACCGTATTGCATTAATGTGCATCATACGTCCTGTACTTAGGGTCATGGACTCATGGTACGACAATGCAACAGTGTGATATTTGGATTGACTTTAGACAGAAATTTTGTTGTGATTATGTCATGACTTCAAAAGATAAAACAAGATTTGAGTGTTCTTAATGTTTCAATAGCTCTTCCAGTTTTTCTTTTTTTGTTCCCAAGATAGATCAGCTTTAAAATACATGTACTGGCTTTATCTCTGGAATTCTCCTTTAAGTTTAAATTTATTACTACATGTCGGCCTTTTAGTGCAGGCCTAAATGGTCATACTCCGATGTAAATTCTTAACTTGGCCAAAATATGTTTAAGTTCTTCATATGTAACAGAGCAAGCTCAAAACAGAGCAAACAAAATTTCTATTTATAATGTATATATTGTATTAAACTCTTATTTCAGTTACTGGGAGACCATGAAATTTGTAAGGTTTCCTTTAGATTCAGTTCTGAGGAACTGACCCAATGGACTGTGTACATATCAGACAAAGTTATTCCAGCAGCTTTAATTGATTATAATTGCTTCCTGAAGTTCTTTAGAATCATTTCTGAAATTTAAATATTTGTACGTATGATGCTTGCATGCCGGCATGAATGGCTCTTGCCTAATGCCAGCCCAGAACTTTGTACAATTGCGGCATTTAATGTATACCTGTAGTCTATAACAAATTGCTCATTTATGGAAACTTTAAAGACAAGGGACCAATAGGTATATCAAGCAGTCTCTTTAGCTTGGAAGTTTGTTCTCCCAGAATTGACTGTAGATAAAATACTTCTGCATTGATTTTAAAGGATACCTTTTGGCACCAACTGAACTTTGGTATGTTGTAAACCATGAAAAAAGCAACACTTGCAATTCAGGTAGTGTTTCTATACTTTAAGGTTATCCTTTGAACAACATTGCCTTCATATTTGGTTGTCCGAAGGAATTTTTGGTTGTCCAATGAAAGCACCCAAAAAATACTACTGGAACTGCCTGACATGGTACATCGATTCATTGTGGGCACTAATTTGACTAATATGCCCAGGGACTATTATGTCAGTAACGTACGTCCTGCGATTTTCCAACACTTGGATTTTTATAATGGTGCACCTTGCGGGAGAGCCGTAAGTAAGTAATACAACAATGTATCGATTTAGTCATGGAGATGGGTACCGTAATGTTACGCTACGCAGGCCTAGTCTATCGCCCTGAGGCTGAAGTCTTACTCTTAGTGACTAGTCTTAAGGAGATCAATTTTTCGAAAATCTTGGACAGAACTGTAGTGAAGAGTTATAGACATAATTTTATGTGGTGTATGACACTGTTCATGATTAATCATGTTGGGTTACAGGAATTCTCTGGTAGGGAAAAATGATTTTCGTAATCGTTTCCAGAGACAGTGGGTATGCCCAGGTTATACAGCATGTACATTGTAGCAACATAAATGAGCATGCGATATGCCCACTTGCACAGTATAGTACTGCATACATGTTATACTCTAGCTAGCTTGTCATACGTGCGTGCGTGTGGCCGCCAGGGTCTGTAGTGTAAGAAGTATACGATACTGTACGTGACCATTATTGCAAATATACGGTATGCACATTCTGTCTTTACTCATAAAAAAATGTGCTAAAGTTGTTAGGGATGCGAAGGGGTGTGCATACAGCCAAAGTGTAGGATTTTCCAATCATTACGTAACGTACCAAAGTGTGATTTATTTCTTACGTTGTTTCTAATATGAATGGAGGGCAATACCAACAAGCTGCTTTCACTTTTTTGGGGCAGATTTTGTTCAAAGTGTTGAACACTTACGGCAAATGAGCTAGTTGTCCGTCAGGCAACCTAAGCAGGGTTTTGGTCGTCCCAGACGATTGGACTACCATTAAATTTGAGCCCTGACAGATGTAAGGTTGTTTCCTGTAGAGATAAGTGTGGATAGATATTACATGCACAGACCGGTGTAAGGTTTCTGTTGTAGAGAGTTACTGTGGAGGTCATAGTGGAAGTGATGCTGGAGAGGTACTTAGAGATACTTAGAGGTTGGAAAAGTATGTTATTATAATAATAATGTTATTTATGAAGTGCTTTCCAATAAAATCTCACAGCGCTGTACAGAAATAAATACCTGAAAGATATCAAACAATACAAAAAATTGCACCAGGTAACTAAAAATAGCAATACCCAAAGAATAACAAGGAATAATTAAAACATAAGAGCAAATATTTACATTAAATTACAATTTATAAAGTGTTCATATTAAAAATTTAAAAATATGTGTTTTTTCAAATCCCTTTTAAATGATAAAGATAAAGTACGGATATTTCCTGGAAGACTGTTCCAAAACTTGGGGGCAGCTGCTGTGAAAGATCTAGATCTCTGTAGAAGTTGGTCTTGGATTTAGAAGGATGGCAAAGATTATGTTGATGGCTTGTAAATAGAAACTACTAGTAATCTTTCTGGGAAGTGTGATAGGACAGGTATCTTATGTTTCTGCTAGTAAATAGAAACTACTAGTAATTCTTTCTGGGAAGTCTGATATGTAGGAAAGGTACATTATTCTGTATCGACTAGTAAATAGAAACTGCTAGTAATCTTTCTGGGAAGTGTGAGATGTAAGAGGAATTCCTGTCTGTGCTAATAGCCAAGACATTGTAACGGTGACCCTATAGGGAAAGGGGATGGGGACATTTCTGTCTAAAATACTCTCTGTTAAACAAGCACCATACAAGCACCATCCTTGTATTGTACAAGTATCCAATAAGCATGCAGGCACCATTCATAAGTACCATACAAGCACCATTGGTGTATCCAATCAACATGCAGTCACCATCCAAGCACCATCCAGACATCATACTAGTACCGCACAAACCACTTGCCAGCATCATACAAACCTCTTGTAAAACATATTGAGCACTCATCATGCAAGCACCATCCATGCACCATCCAAGCACCATTGGTATATCCAATCAACATGCAGTCACCATCCAAGCACCATCCAGTCGTCATGCTAGTACCACACAAACCACTTGCCACCATCATACAAACCTCTTGTAAACACATATTGAGCACTCATCATGCAAACACCATCCATGCACCATACTTTTATCTGTACCATGGTTACCATGCAAGTGCCACGAACCACCACCATAGTTCACTGTGGCTCTCAAAATGGTAAACTTACAACATTCTTTCCAGCATCTACAGTAAGTACAGGGCTTCTATGATTATAATTCATGTTATTGACCGTAATACAGTATTGCTTTGTATTTTTATTATTAATTATTTAATTGATATCTCTACATATGACAGTTGACTTCAGTGCTCTTTTAAAGCAATTCGGATCGATATCGGATTTTAAGAATATTGCCCACCCATGTCTGAGCTCTACATTATCTCAAGTCTTAAATTTCCACATGCAGTCCACTAAAAAGAACAGCCTCTTTCCTTGCATGTTTACTTACACAAAAATACTGCATGTATACTCCTCTTCTCATATCTCTCTTCCACCCTTTTGTTCTCCACACCTTTCTGTCTTTGTCATTCTCCAGTTTATTCCCTACCCCATTCCCTTAATCCTCTCTTTGTCCCTCCACTGTTTATCTCATACCTCTCTTCATCCCTTGTTGGTTTCTTTCTTTCTTCTCTCCATCCCTTGTCTACTAATCCCCTTACATCTATATCTTTGTGTTCACCATGCTCAAATTAACCTGTCTGTATTCTGTGCATGTCTTTTTCCCTTCTGTTACTGTTACTTGTCATTTAGCCTTTGAAGAAGATCCTGCTAGGATCGAAACATCAGGCCAACTTACTTTACACAAAAATACTGCTAGTTTAAATTGACCATGCAATTACCCTTTGAACATCGGAGGTTCATTCGAGTGGTTTCATGGTTACCATTTATCTTTAGTACACTATATGTAAGCAAGGTACTAACAAGCACGGAAACAGACAATAGGAAAATAACAGTATTAAGGATCTTGTGATTCGGTATATCATGATAGATATGATTTACAGTGCATTAAAAATTTATCAAAGATATGGTGTGTAAATTATACCATCCTGGCAGCCTTGTCATTTATACGATGCATAAAAGAATATTGCTTGAAAGTCATTACAATTAATACTTAGAGAAAATAATGTTTTTGACAATTAATTTTCCACTGAGAAACTGTCATCATCAAATTTTTCTTAAAGGAGCATTTCACAAAATAAATATTATTTTAAGGGGAACAATGAGATGGAACTCAGGTGCACTGCACACTACCATATCGATGATTAGACTACGACATATCAGCTTTAAATTTCTGTCATAACTCATCTTTTCATGGGTGATCCTTAAGTAACACTCTTAGATATTTTAATTTTGTAATCTTTGATATGATAAACAATTTTGAGAGGGGAGGGCAGGGGGTGGGGTGGGGATGGGGGGTGGAAAGAAATGTAAAGAAACACAAAAATTTGAAAGCTGGGTTCATTGCTCTTCCTTAGACCGGTGTAAATGTCTTCCGGTAGGCTACAAGGAAAACACCTTTAATGTGCAGGTAGCACAAGTTCAGTTCAAATTTTGTTTAATAATTACTTGATACATTGTAAAGAAAAAAATTGTAAATTTTAGTCTATACTATGGTATAAAAAACTTTGTCATTATCATAGTACTGTCCATGGATGTTTTTATCAAGCATTTTATATTACAAGATATTGCCATGACCTTAAAGAAATATTTCATGCATAAATTTGCAAAATTTGTACTTGTCGTATATATGCCATACTACTGTATTATTTTCACTCTTGTGATATTGTAGCCTATGCATAACACTTAACTGTATGTTAAGTACAGTTGGGCCTACTGTATTTTAACTGCCTGTCAATACTTTTAATACAGTAGTTTTTTTAAAATGAAAAGTTCATTCTTATAAATTTTTAAATTGTTTTAAATTGTTTATTAAATCTTAGGAAAGAAAAGTTCTTTTGAAAGTTTTAAAAAAAAGTAATAAATAAAAAGTATCATACTAACCAGTAACCTCCGTATTTTTAATGCTCTTTGGTTTTACTGAACTAAAAACAGTATTAAAAAACCTTGCAACTTTCTGCACTGAAAGTCTTCTAAGATTGACACTAATTTAACACTGTCTTTTATAAATATCACTGCAATATTGATCTGACATTAAATATATATGCACCACTACCAATTTATTCTCTAATTCCACAAAACCCAAAAGAAAAAAGTAGGGAAAAATACAAAAGAAAGAGAATTAAGAAAACAATTTATCAGAAACTTTATGTTCTTATCATTTATATATATATAAGCTATCAGATAAAGTCTATTTTTAAAGATAACAAAGTTAATGCATGATACTAACCTGCATATTAGATGTTCTCTGGTGTGATTTTGCACAGTACTAAACCTAACCCTAACTTTCTTTAACAGCCCTGTACACTAGATCACTCTAAACCTGTTATCGCCCCTGAAAACTTGGTGACGTATCAGTTTGCATTATTGATCCTATGCCAATTTATTTCTCTAGTGCTCAACAAAAAAAAAGCAATAATAAATAATAAAAGTTGAGCGAAAGAAGAACCTTCTATATTTCATCGTTTAACAAAGGACTGATAACCATCAAAAGGTAAAGCCACAATTAAGTACATATCACTGTTCAGCTGTCTCTTAGCAACAGATGCTATATGATATTGACATAGTCTGCCACACAGCTTAGGCTAGGCTAGATCTATCCATCAAGTATTGATTACACAGTGTCAAAGGCAGGACTTGAACCCAGTGCAGTTGAATTCCAATGTCGTGCCTCATTCAGCAAACTCTGCTTCTTGTGAAGAGCTCATAACACGTTTTCAGGCTTCTAAATTAATACCGCCCGCCCGCCCGGTGGAAAAACCACGGCAGAGGATTGAGATACAGTATGCCATGTTTATTGACTCACTCGAGTATTAAATGAAGCGCCAGCCAGGCCCGTGTTTTTAATAATATCGGGAGAGTCATTATTTCTCCCTTCTGCCAGTGCATAAATTTTGTTCGGACTGGATGGTTGTAATGTTTTAAGTGGAAGGATTGAGTCTCTAAATCGGATGGAACGGCCATTCTGTTTTCTGCTTAAAATTACGTTTGTTGTTTGGGAGAGAAGGTCGTAAAGGATTTTGTTTAGTAACGACTGTCTTCAAACCTTTGGATGCAGTACCTGTGCAGAAGATATTTCTAATTTATGGATACCAGGAGCCTAAATTGCCACATGTGTACAACAGTACATTGCAGCTCTTGATCATCGCAACTTCTGCCATAGTTTGAGAATTTCCCCTCCCGAAGGAATTATTGTTTCAACCGGCGAACTACAGTTGCTTTTATAATGTGATTTACAAAGCTGTTTGTAGTTTGTGAAGAGATGATTACGGATTTCAAGCAGTATACAGTAAATTTAATTAAATTACAGTGTAAATGTTGTGAGCATTGTTAAACCAGCTTTGCAGACAGTACAGAGTGTAGGTCGGATCCAAAGCATCAATGATGTTTATAAAGTAACAGGAAAATTGAGAAAATAAAGGAAAATTGATCTCTTTAAATTTCACAACATTTTAAGTGTATCTGTCTGTCGTATGTAGCAGGTACTGAGACAGTTTAATGAAGAACGTAAAAGCAATATCCTCATGCACTTATAATGTTGAATGTGTTTTCTTAACTTCAAAAAGGATACTGAGATATTAGACTGCTGGGCAATGGTTGAAAACCATCTGTGCAGACTTTGACCATTAACTTTGTTAGAAATTATGACTAGATAACAAGATAATGTGATGACCAGTCGTACCTCCAAAAAAACACTTAAATATATCAAATTTTACCCCAAAATCCTCACTCATCGAGCCAGGTGTGTTGAGACTAATATCCGCAAGGAAATTGCCTTACTATACAGTGCAGTGCATAATGTGATGTGAAATTTTGTCGGACAGACATTTATTATGCAAACCAAATCTTCCATGCCCAGATTAAAAAAATTTCATTTTTGGAGATTAGGAGTGTGAGAACAAACTTGCTGTACTATACCAAAGAGAGAGAAGATATATTAATTTATTTACTGAATTTTGCTAAATTCTTACCTGTCTCCATACAACAATAGCATTCTTGATCTACTATGCCATGTCTAGCGTGGACTGGTGACCTTTTTAACACCATACACCCTCAGCGATCGGTTATTTACGCTCAAACTTATTTTCTCCACCAGTTCAAGGACAGATAGTGGTTGTGATTAGGAGGAGTAGATATCAGAGGTTATTTATAATAATTCTGTAAGATTGAGGTTTTTTCCATCTATTCTCTACTTGTGTGGATTTCACTGAGGAAGTTTGTGTCCAGTATAGTTACACTTACACAGGGTGTGCAGCATGTTGTTACAGTTAGTTTGTTCATGGTGTGGATCTTAGACATGTGAATTTACAGCGTTTCGTTAGGATAAGTTGTCAATTAAACTATCCACTGGTTACCGTGTATCTGAAGAGCTTCAAGAATAATTTATGCAGTATTGCATATATATATCAAATTGCCATTAACCTTGACCACCATGTTACAGTACTACATAAATTTCTAAAGATGAATAGCCATATTTGTGCATAGAATTTTAGTACAGTATTTTGAACACATTTATGATACAAGTAATTTAGAAACTTGTAAAATTGCTGTATTCAGTTAAAGCACTGATTTTTTCCCTTCAACAACATTTAAATTTGTTTGGTAATTTCTAATGATTGATGTTGATACCGTCATCAACTTGTCAAGTGCTTACTGTACCTGTTTCCACACAACTGCTGCACTCTAGCATATGGGACATTTTACGTTGTATTTCACATTCTCATACTTAATACAAGCATCGGTTATTTCTGAGCTGAGCTGCCCACCTTCTCAATTCACCAATCAAAACTGTTGAAGAGTAGACTACGTCATTGAATATGCATGTTTATTATCATAGATGAATTCTGATTGGTGCTTATGATAATGCCTGATGGAGAGTTATTGTAAACTTCCCCTTTCTTGACAAAGATGGCTCTGACATCAGGGCCAGAGATATCCCAGAATCCATTGCACGGGACTTTACTTAAAGGAGGCTCACTGCCGTCATATTTCAAAACTACAGCGGTCGTTAAATCTTTCGCACCGGCAGTGTCTTTAAAACTCCCAAAGAACCAATCAGGACTGGCCCTCAAAGGTTTCAAACAACATTTAAAGAAAGCTAAACTGTTACCTCCTGATTTACGGAGGTCGACAACTTTATACAACAACTGGGAAGAAGAGGAAAATCAAGTGGAACCAGAGGCGTTACCTCTCTGCCTGGTTATTCATACGTTGGAGAACGTAGCTCAGGTCGACAAGTTACCCAGACAGAAGGTGATCAGCCTAATCGGGATCATGGAATGGGATTGGTGGAGATGGGAATGGGGGGGGGGGAGGGATGGGCGAGGGTGGTGGAAGGAAGGGTACACACTTTAACGGACATGTGACTTGGATTTGAGGGAGAGGACTACAAAAGTACCTTTCACTAATTGTACAATTAATCCTCTGTGCATTCAATATCCAGTTGTATTTTTGAAGCAAAAGGTTACTTATTTTAATTACAAAGCTTTTTCATTTTTCAACTAAAGGGCACTTTTGAAACAAGAGAAAGCCAATTTTAAGTACAATGTTAAAAGCAAAGAAAAACAGGGCACTTTCTATAATGCAATAAAGTGGATTGAAAAGGGAACTTTTCAAGAACAAAAGTGGCACTTTTGTTGTATTTCACAAAATTGGGAATGGGAGAGCTGGGCACATTATTATGCCTTCCCATATCTCCACAACTCTGCTCCCCCTGAATATAATGGTTTAGTCTTATTTAATTTTTGATTAATTGTTTCACCCTCTTTTTATTTGCACTTACTTTAATTTGCCACTTTTTTTTCTGCTTCTAGGAAAAAGGAAAAGCTGAGACGGAGTATTTCATCCGGCTGAGTGTCTTTGATGTCACCTTCAAACGCTTCTTTGGTAAAACATGGACCGGCCCTCGAAAGGTGGTCAAGGCCAAAGGCAACAAGAAGACGTTACTGCACTACAACACTGTAAGCATTGAAAGTGTATTGCAGTATATACTGTACTGCGTACAGTGTTAACTGATAGTAACATACATAGTATATAATTGAAAATCGTAATGAGTTGGAAAATCAAGAACAGTGAAAAAACTTCCAGCCTCCATCGGGATTCGAACCCGGGCCTCCCGTTTTGTACGCGGGCACACTAACCACAAGGCTATGGACGCTGATTGTATGCCCAGAGGAATGTCGTAATTCCACTGTAGGCGTTTGTCACCTGTATCGAACAATACTAGTTCTGATTTTGGTGACATATTTTGTTTTTTCATTGTTCTGGATTTTCCAATTCACTACAATTTCAATTTTATAAACTAGATTACAGTTCAACTTTACTAAAGATGCATTGAAATTTGTTCTTTCCTTTTCTTTGTTGATTTCTCTCTCTCTCTCTCTCCTTTCCTTCAAGCTTTTTCTTAATATGTAGTTAACAAGTTCTTTCCCACTTTGTAAAGACTTCTTGGGTGCAATACTGCAGTAAATATGAGGTACTAGTTAATTGCATTAGTGTCAGTCAGTTCTACAGCCTAAGAATGTCAGTCTACTCTTCTTTTTTATTGTCCGGATGGTAAAACTTCTCAAAGGAATTCATTCAAATTCAGAGGGAAAAACTTGATCAAGCATCTCACAGCAACAAGCTGTACAAAATGGCAGAATTGCTACATAAATGCAGGTATATGTATATAGATCCACTATGCAGTTTCTGTACACAGTTTCTTTAAGTATGATAAAAAAAAATTAAAAGATATCTCCCTCGATCTGAAATTGCTAATGAGCAGCCATCAATTTACCTTTTGATTCTTTAATATGTATTTTGTCAGCGTTGATGAATAGCTCCTTTCTCTCGTTAAAGCTTCCAAATTTTATATACTGCTTGTCTTCAACCTAATCTGTTACTCTAAATTGCTCAATTGTCTGTTTTCCATCATCCAAATTATTTTAAATAGAAGTTCTAATTTACCTGCAGGAGCCGTGCCTTGCACAGCTCGAACAGGTGTGCCACTCTGACCATGCTATGATGAATCACACACAGTTAATCAAATCAAAAAATTATTTTGAAGCATGACATTTTAGGGGAGTGTATCCTTGACTCCCTGGCTAACTTAAGGTACTGTAACTATGGCAACCAAATTTTCATTTTATGGGAGTGTATACTTGACTCCCTGGCTAACTTAAGGTACTGTAACTATGGCAACCAAATTTTCATACGTTCCCATAAATAGTTGTAAATCACGGGAGGAAACTCCGACATTGGTCTGGGCGGATGCAAATTGAAAATAATATTATTTTAACAGCCAGCACACAAACTTAACCATCATCATCGTTAATAGCTGACATGGTAGCTATCTTTGTGAAGATCAACTTCCCCAACCATCTATGAAAAGTCTTGCTCCGTTTGGGAGATATATACTAGTGCAAAAATCATGCCTGAGAGCTGTCATTTTGTCAGTAAACAGATCCTTAAGAAAAAGTACAAAAAGTATCTGAAACCTTTTACTAATTATCTTGGTTTTTCTTGTCAAATTTTCAAGGTAAAGTGTTTGACAGTGAAATCCATGCCATCATAAGGTCTTGTTAAGAGTTTCAATGGTTTGGATTCAGCATTTGCTGCAAAACCCAATCACCATGACAGAAAATAAACATTGTAAAAAAATAAAAAACAACAAATGGGGAAAATGAGGCACATGTGGGTGGATGATGTCATATTTAGACTTGATCAGGTCTTACAGCCTTGTGTGTGTCAAAGAACGTTAAAGGCATTGAAGACTCGCCCCAAACCACGTGCCGCGCTCTGAAAAAGTTAACTGTCCGTTGCTTGCAAGTGAAGTTTTCTGCTTGTCGCTACAAAATGCAGACAGTAATGAAACGTGATACCTTGTTATCTTAGCTGGACCTGAGATGTCCATCACTGTATCGTTAATACACTGTGCTCTGGGTATTGACCGCAGCTCTATGTACTGATTGTACACTAGTGTCTAATTACCGAAGGTAGCAAGCTGTGTGCGTATTTTCTGGGATCGATGGTGGTGTCTAACACTTCTGTTACACCTCATTCAAAAGTAGGTCAGATTACCGGCATAAGACATTTCTGTGGAATAATGTTTGTCATAGGTGTGCCACACTTGTTTATGACATTTATATCTATCGCATAGACTAATAATTATGGTAGGAGTTTTTTGTCTCTCCTAAAGATTGTAATTTGGCAGCTTTTTATCGTTTATGTCCTCATTCTTGTCACATTTTCTTTAGAAAAAATCCTTGCCATCAATAGATAGACTTTGTTCCGACTGTCATTATCTCTGTTGCCTCACTTACCTGCCTCCATGCAACTAGTACTGCACTCTCACTCTACTGTGTTTAGGATGACCTGGTGACCTTTCACACTGACCTACCATGGTGACTGGTCATCTCGGGTCAACATACCCCCTATTCATTCTTCCTCCTGTCTATCATTCCACAACTCCAAAAGTATCTAGTTTTGTGTTTTAATGGATGAAAACAGGCATAATTTTAGTCTTGATATGTTGTCATTCATGAAAAGAGAACAATTTGAGTGCCAGTAATGTTTCTATAGCTAAATCCAGTTTTTAAGATATTAACCTTCATCAAATAAGTCTGGTATATGAGTTTTGTGTTGCAACTGATGAAGTGACCTAATGACCTATGTATTAGACTTAATTGTCCAGTCACTTTTAATCAGTGACCCTCACAAAATAAATAAAAGCGATATGAAAATCAAACCTGGACTGATAGCAATGTGAGTCAATGGTCTATAATATAATTTAATTTAATTTAATTTAATTTTTCAGGTTTACAGTCTTGTTCAGGGCCAAGGCCTTCTCACACGACTTTACAACTTAACCCTGGTCATTGGTAACTTGTCACACCTACACACCAAAGTGTGCACAATTCAATCAATCTCTCCTGGGGCACCACAGTGCACCACAACCACGTGTCCCCCGGGGGACTTCCCATAGGGTGCAGCCACAAACTGGCGCAAACAACTATATTTACAAGTTACCTCGCAAGTCCCCATTTATACACCTGGGTGAAGAGAGGCAATGGAGATAAAGCGCCTTGCCCAAGGACACAACGTTATGATCTGGCCAGGGCTCGAACCTGTAATCCTTAGATCACAAGTCCACTGCCTTAACCACTTGACCACAACGCCCTCAAATTTGAAATTTGTACACAGAGTCGCCCTTTAAAGAGCTTCCAAGATTTTTCTATATATGTACATTATCTTGTACGTAAGTTACAGTACGTGGCAGCATCTAACAATTCAAATAAATTTTTTAAAAGAAATCTACTTTTGACACTGTTTGTCATTAATGATGATTTCATATGTACCACATTTAAGTTTTATCAGCATGAATTTGCTTTTCTTTTTCACAACATATTAATGACATTTATTTGTTTTTAATTTTCCGTTTCAGCCCGTGTACTTTCACACGTCATTAACAGAGCCCAATATCGTCCTGGTGGCAGAGATTGTTGGGATCGTGGAGGACAAAAATGGCCGGATACATCACCTCTCCTGTGGTTGGTCCGTTTTGAGGATATTTCAACAAGGTATTAGACATTGAAGTGAAATCAATGTTGAAATTACTACAGCTCTTGACATATGCAAGCCTATCATGTTTTGTATAACTAATTCCATGACTTCTATATATAATGTTTAAGTCAGACTTTAATGAAATTCAATTCAGTTCAGGTAGTCCAGTGTAAAAAATTCAAACAGTTTAGAAAATTGAACCTTTTCAATAAAACTTGAGAAATGATGAAAGCTATGGATATAAATGTGTATTTTAAATGAAATATTCTGAAACTAGGTTTGAATTGCAGCGTTTTTCTCAAAGTTTTTATTCTTTCTATTATTGCACACAGCCGTTAGCTTAGAATGAAGGTGATGTCATCTACAATTATTATAAATATTCTTCACAATCCTTATTAAATCATATTGTGTGCCTTCATTGACTTATATTTAAAAGGTTATGATTGCCAAAGCAGAAAATTTTAGGTGACAATATTTGAGGAAACTACAGGGACAATGCCAAGTGATAGCAAATAGCAAGGAAGGTTTCATTCAGAAAATTCATGATCATCGCTGTTAAAGTTATGTCAGGATGCACCTGATGTTGCTGATATTATGTAAACAATTTTTGCGATGGTTCCAGGTAAATGTTTGTACCTGTTTGATACTAAACAACAACATCAACACAGAACTCTCGAAATAATATATTAGTCACTGTTTACTTCAACAAATGGAGAAAAATTGTTTTAATAACATTTTTTTTTAAATGATTATATGTCAGTGATGTCAATGGTAAAATGTCTAGGTAACTTCTTTTTTTTACTTGAAAGTAAATTAATTACTTGCTATTTTATGCAAATTTCATCGTGTTAATGCATTTATCAAATTCTTTCAGGAGAATTTGTTGACACGTCATCCGGAAGCCCAGCCCCGGTGAAGCGTGTTGATGTTTTTCACGGATCACCGAGGGCACTGTTGTATCTGGATGATGACATTGAAGGTTAGTCATTTTTTTTATGAATTTTTTTTTTTGGTAGATTTAACAACATAGAAACTTCTAGATATGCTATAATGGCCACCATGTTTCAAAACTTAACAAAACATTTTTCACGCATTTCTGTTATACTTTGGAATATGTTCTTAGCTTGGTCACTATTTAGTGCTCACAAGTTGTCTATCATCAAGCGTTTCATTTTCTCAATTTAAGACTTTTTTTGACGAGCTATTCAAGACCCTAAGACCCGTATGAGTGGTCTTTAATGATTGAGGATGACTATGACACACACACAAAAAAAACCTGAAACTGAAAATTAAGAGAAAATTATAAAGAATCTTTGAAAGAACAAGGAGAGACTTTTGTCTACAAACGAATTTGAACCGGTGATATATTTAATAAATTTATCAAAGTCTCGTGGAGAAGATACGTAGAAAACGAAAAAGCAAAAACTTGATCTGGTCGATTGGAAAGTGTCAGATGTCGAAAGCCTAAATTTTTGCTTTACGTAATTGAAATTTCTCTCTGATCTTGAACAGGTCACAAACTGATTACTCTGGTAGCAGACTGCAAACTCTGCTACAGCATCAAGACTCATCGTTTGATGGAGAAAATCTCTCATCTTATACCAGAGAACACCTTCTTCTCAGGGTCGGACGTTGTACCAGGAGTTGCCATAGCTGATGGTAAGACCATTTTGTTGATAAAAGTTATAAGCATCACAAAACAGAAAACCAGAAAAACTGTGTTATGACTGTGTCTTTAGTCAGAATTCATTTGCTTTCAGTTTTAGAAAATGCTAAAATCATTTAAAAATGGAGTATGTGGTGGTTTTAGTCGCAGGAGCCAGAGACGGTTGCTCAAGCGATGTGAGTTTGTTTTCGTTTTTTGTTTAGCTCAACGAACATGTATCGAGGACTTTAAAGGAAGACCTGTTACTGCAAAGATACGGTGAATTTGTCAGTTTCTCAGTTAGCTCGGTAATCACCCATTATGACTTTACGGTTCAAGATTTAGAAACATGATGTTCATGTGAATTATAGGCAAATTTGATGAATCTATACTCTATACCTCGATTGAGAGATTTCCGGTGGTCAAGTTTTTGAATGAAAACAGGTCATAACAACATGAGGTTGCATCCTGTGTTCTCTCTTATTGACAGAAATATAAATTTTCTTCAATTTGTGTGTTTCAAGATGAAGCACTTTATTAATATCACTTTGATCGTGACAAAACAATGGATTATCCTGATCTGGTTTTGCATCATAAAAATTGTATGTAAAATGAACAACTTGTTAATATGTATCATTCGCAAATATATGTTAGTTTTTGTACATACAACCATAGTCGATTCAACATTTTCTGACAACCTACACTTCATAAACGTCAGAATTTGCTAAACACACACACCAAAAAAAGTTTACAGTTTTTGATAAATAAGTTCCAACCGTTTGCTTCTAGATGGAGACAACTTTCGGAAACCTAAGCCGTTGAAGAAGATCCATGGGGTACTTGACAAAATAAACATTGTCTTACCACCATCGGTAGAGAAATTTGAGGAAGATCTGTGTCAATTAGTGAACGCAGACAGAATGGCAAAGGTAAGTTTTAAGGCGTAGAAAAACAATGAAGTGTGTAAATGAAGTGTATTACCCCAAAAATATTAATGACTCTTTGAAAAAATTCTGGTTTCAAAAGCCCCAGATCAGTAAAAATCTTTCTTTTTTTTCATCAGGATATTTATTGTCCCCCAAAGTTTAAACAATCTGAGAAATGCTAAGGTATCCGGATTGTAACCTTCCTGAAGGATCTAATCAACAAAAATGTAGGATTCAGTCTGTAAATTGATATCTATCAGCTGTATAAATCAATCCAGGTGAAAGTTGGATATATTATAAAGGAATTCCTTTAATTTGGTGATAACACGTGTCTTATTTTCTCACGATTCAAAGCTTGTTGCTATTCTGTAATCCAAATCGTTGTGAATTATATTGTAGTCACATCTTCAGTGTCTGTTAACTGTACCATGATTAGGGTTAATAAGTTGAGGATGGGAATGGGGGGGGTGGAGAGGAGATGGGATAACGGAGGCACATCATCAATTTAATCCAAAAGACATGCACAGTAATAACAAGAGAATTAACTTTCTTTATACTTTACACAGGAAAATATCCAGGCTGATCGAGCTTCTGTGAAAGTTGCGGAGAGACGCCTCCATGTGAATCTTCACAACGGCTGGGAGTACGTGGACAAGCCGCAAATAGTCATGTTAGATGCAGATGTCTTCACGAGAGGAGGAAACAGGGGCAGTCTCTCGAGGGGAAAGCAAAAATCTGGAATGTCAGGGTCAAGGTAAATGAGCATGTAAACCCTCTCTCCCTCTCACCACACCTCACCCTCACCCCCTTCCTAAAGCCAAACAAACATTATGTATGTATGTATGTATGTATGTATGTATTTTAGATCTTCCTGCAAGCAGGAACTCGCGAAGAAGCCATCATTGGCTTATCAAGCCGCAAGCTGACCAAAGTCAGTCTCTTAGGTTCATATTTAACGTCCATGATTATGAATTGTCAATTGTCAACAACTCTGTAACTGGACGACATACATTAATCTTGGAGTGACTCGAACTGGGGACCTTATGATTGAAAGGCACCGGCACTAACCACTGAGCTAACACACCTTATTGTTCATTAGTCTCATAAGAGAGAAATTTTTCAAATTTATCTCTCCGTAGTGTTTAACATAAACACAACTTACTCAACACTTTGAGTTCTTTAGGAAGACTTTTTTTTTTTTTTTTGGCAGAATGTTCTCCTTTTTATGCTCTACAAAAGGAAAATATAAATGTTGTGCACATTTAGTGCAATAAACCATACAAGAAAAGAGATTTACTAATGCAGCTGTTGTCAAAACTAGTTGTACATGAGAATGTGAAGTACAGCCAAAAATTACATCAATACAAAAAAGGGTTGACATCCCTGTCTGTGTTGAATTTGGCAGTGCTAGTGTTATTTCTTTGTTTGTCTTACAGAGAAAGCCTTTTGTCTTCGCTACAAGTCAAGAGCAAAATTCAGCTGAAGTCTCTGGTGGACGATCCTTTGTACGCTGTCCTCTTCCTACTGGAGTACATCGTTACTATACCGGTATCTGACCAAGAGAAAAAGGTAAACAGTCAATTAGTCAAACCCAATATGTAACAAAGATCTGCATTTTATCATGACAAGTTATACAAAGTTTCATATAACACTGCTAGAGCAAAGGTAATTCTGTAACCAAATTTGGTTACCATAGCAACTTTTGATATGTCATGTTTGTAAAGTACAAGGTGAATTTGACACACTATGAAAGTTTTGAAATACAGCACTGGCAGCATAGATAGCAAGCTGCTGTGAAATTATGAAGATTTGTTGCTTCGTCACTTTCCTCTTCTCAATTTCTTCTATTCCTTGTCTTCCTTCCTCCAGTTCCCTTCCCTTCCTCCTTCCCCTGCCACCTTTCCCTTCCTTCTCCTCTTCTCCCACCCCCCATTCCTTGTCTCTTATTTTTCCAAACAACAACAATTGTCCAAACAATTTGCCCTTTCAAGCTTTGATCCATAGAATTTTGAACAACAAGCACCTAAATTCTAAAGCAGAGTTTTGAGTTGCCTCCGAGCATATTGTCAATGGCATTATTCCAATAAGATGTAGCTTGTTAGCCTAATCTTTCCATATTTCATTTACAAAAAATCCAAGAGAACCTTTAAAGTCTGTAAAGAAAGTGTTCATTTTGGCAGACATTTTGTCATTTATGCTCATATAATAATAATAAAAAAAAGGTTAATTTTTTGGGAGAAAAATGGCAAAACGGATGATTTAAAATGAAAGGGTATGATTATTATGATATCATATTACTTTTACTGTTTGATGAAATAGTTGCATGAATTACTAGGACTTTCTCATTTCACTGATAACAACTCCCTAACATTGATATTGTACCGATGTTACTCCTTTCATTCTCTCACTTCATCTCAATCAGCTGGCTGGGAGCATGAGACGGTCTCAAACCCAAAGTTATTTCATAAGGTGGGCTGCGTGGACCCCGGACCTCTCCCAGCCAACCAAGGACGTCTCGATGTCATTGGAGGGGGGATTAGCTCATAATCCTGATCAAGTTTTAATCTATGCAAAACCGGATGATACAGAGAAAGGCAAAGACGATGGAGGAACAATCAGTTTTAGTTTCAAGTTAAAGGTTTGTTTATTCCTTTGTTTTGTATTTGTTGTGATGTCATTGTTTGTTAGAAACAAGTATTTATGCTAACAATCTACCTATTTGATGGAAGGCTTTTAGTGGCAAGAGTTACTTTTAACTGTAAAAAACTCTTCATCTAGAGTTAAAAACAAGATGTTGGGATGAGATTTTTCAAATAGCAGTGTTAAATATTTTCCATGTAAATGTCGGTAAGAAGATCCCTTTAAAATGTTTATTAAAAAACTTGTAATTCATTTAATGTAAGTGATACCTGCTTTAAAAATTGAGGGTTGTCACAAAACAGGAAAAAGAAAAAAGTTGTGTCTGCTTTATAAAATGCAAAAATTATCACATTTTTCTTTTTCCTGTGACATTGTAATCACTTACCGGATTTGACAAATACAAATTTATAAGTGTTTTAAACTTTGTCGTAATCTTCAGAAAGAGGGAAACTCTCGACCGATATCGCCCACGTCAGGAAGTGTAAGCTCGCCTCGTGTGTTGGTAAGGAGGGGTCGTGGGTGTCTTTATCTACCCTCACTGGCACCTCTACACAAACTAACAAATTTCACTTGCTCTTTGAAGCTTTTCTTTCCTGGAGTACAGGGTATTCACAAATCATGTTCATATCATATCTCCGAAACCGGTTTCACATCATTTTATTTCTCGACTAACTGTTTGGCATCCTAAATCAGGTTGAAACAAACCTGAGAATGTCTAAATTTATTCCTACTTGTGGAAGGTTTTCTAATGATTGTTGTCACATTTTTACCATTGTGCCAATGCAAATGTTGCGTTAAGGATGGAAACCTACCTGTAAGTTGGGTCACTTCACAGGTTTGCAGTGTGTTGTGTGACTTCTTCCATTAGTCTGGTCAATGTACTTTACACGTTTGTTTTATACATTTCTCTGAATCAAGATAATCACAAAGTGGCCCTGGTACTGGTAGAAATTTTAACAAAAAACATGAGATAACTGTATCGACACTAGAAATGGTAGGATCAGCTGATTGGTTTATAATCTACCACAGGTAGCCATTTTAACCAATGATATCTATCCCTCTAATCCCCCCTCCCCCACCCCCTTCATCCAGCCCCTTTGTGTTTGACATTCGATCAGATATGTTATTACTACAAATTATCAAATTACTTTGCTGTGATCTCTTCCACTTTTTATTACACCACACACATTATGAAGAGATATATGGCCTGTTATATAAGCTCTGTACTTCGTATGCACACACAATTTCTATTGGGAAGGCACGATAATATCTCTTATGCAACTGGATGCTCTTCATGACTAAAACAATACATCCACGTCGTATCAGCTCAATGTAAAGATAACATAGTTCAATGTATTCATTCCCTCATCCATGTACTCATATATATGGGAAATTTATTCTCTCAACTGACTCATACTTATCCTCAACTCTTAATGAGAATATTAACTTCTGCCTGAGCATGATATACAGCTCATGTTACATGAACAGAGGCCAATAGGCTGACCGCTTTCTGGCTAGGAACAGGTACCCTGACACTGTCTGAGGCACTTTGGTACCATCAGGTTGATATGTTAAGGGCACCGATTTCCTCCTGGCTGTGAAAAGCAGTCTAGTTTTGTCCGAGATGCTGTAAATGTGGTGCTTGTTTGAATGCCCCAGCACCACAGGTTGGTTCACTCAACCACTAGCAATTTATGCCCCAGTTTGACCCGTTATGTTAAGTTTTATCTGCTGTGAAAGTGTTGTTGTGTTTGGGTAATAACTGTTTGTTTTGTCTTCTCCTTCTTGAAAAGTTTCAGACACCAAACAGCTTTCGTAATGCAGATGTTGTCTCCTAAATACTAACTCTCAAGTTTTTTCCTTTCTTTTCTATTCTAAAAATATACAGATTCATACTCCAAATATTTTTTGTTTTGTGGTGCAAATAGCTAGCAGGAGAATTTAATGCTGTTGTATTTATTTATTTACATAGCCTGTTAATGTTATGTGATAAATAACAAGCTACCTTTCAGTCTGTAAAACAGGGAGTTTATTCGTGAGTGCAAGACAAGGCAGAAACCACTTTGTATCCATTTTCATTCTTCTACGTCAAGGAATCGTGTTGCACAATTCAGTGACATATTAAACAAACTTTCAACTTAATATTCCTTTTTTCTACTTTCTGGAATAGAATATCAATTTGTTTGAAAATTAAAAAATTGTCAGACTTTAAACAATTTGAACTCTAGTTATATTTATAGTTGAAAATTGTAACGCAATGCTGCAGATCCCCCTAATAACCTGACATTTTCAGAGCAGGGACATTTTTGTTTTGATAAAGAAAGATTTGCTATATTTACCCTCTTACTGTTCGTCAACAAGTCTTCATTTAATACTCAATTTGGACTGTGAAACTTAAACATTTTGTTTTTAAATACACAGGTCGTTTCCAATCCTGTCAAGCCCCCCTCCCCCCACCCCATCAAAAAAAAAGGCTTAATACAAACTTGTGAGAGCATTTGATGTTATTTCTTCTCATCAAGTTTCCTTTCCATAACATTTCATTTTCATGACAGGATCTAAAACCACCATCAGGAGGTCAGTTTTCTTCCATGATGTCCCTGCCCTCCCAGACCAGTGAAGGCTCGGCTCTTCATGAGGTCAATGCTCCCCTCAGCGGAAAGCCACCATTAGGAAGGAGTCCAAGAAGGTGAATGTCTTACCCGAAGATGATAACTCTCACTTGTTAAATCAATTGTTCAAAAAATTTACCTGATTAGTATTACTCTTGCCGGCACACCCTTTGAGTTGAATATTATTAAATTGGACGACACAAAAATAAATGGATTGCTTACAGTCTGCGAATAAATCACGTTCAACTAATTATGTGAAACATTGTCAATAGTCATGTGCTGATCAGGTGACTTAATTTGGTAGTTAAACAGAAATTTAGTTAAAAGCTTTCAATATGTTAATGGCCACAATATAAATATGCATTAGAAAAGAAGAGGCCAATCACCCAGTTATCCACACCTTCGCTTCCAAATGTCTTTAAAAATTGTTCTTGTTTGTAGAGGATGCATGTGAAGGAAATGCATTATATTTGTTCATGAAAATGCATTATTTTTGTTCATGGAAATGCATTGTTTTTGTTCATGGAAATGCATTATTTTTGTTCCTGGATATGCATTTATTTTCCTTCGGATGTATACCCTTAAATTTAGGCATATCTGCTATAGTAAGGTTGATTGCCGATTGTTATAATTGTTTACTTTGTCTTTAGTATAAAAAAAAAAAAATTGCAAGGAATATAGTAAAATCTTATTTTCTTATGTATAAAATTTTTTTTTTTTTAATATGTCAGGTAAACTTAAAATTAGTATCTAGAGCATCACACAGTGAAATTTGGAACCAATGAATGAAACAAATGCCACAGATGCCTTGCCTTTTCTGCATTGAATCATCACTGCAAACCTAGCCAAGAGATAGATTTCATTTCATGCTGCGTTTTGATGCCGAATTGAAAGTTAAACATTCTAAGGTTAGAATTTTGATGTTTTTTCCCTTTTTTTTTTGTAACATTCAGATTCCAACAGTCAGCAATGTCTAACTACTCTGCCCAGGGCATGGACAGTGCAAGAAGTAATGGAGGCATAGAATCCCCTGCTGCCCCTTTTGGATACCCCTTACAGATCACTCACTTAGAGGTAGGTATCAAGTCCAACAACCTACCCCCTATGGGTACCCCATGGCTTATAAATCACTCACTTTGAGTAGTTACCCCCTATGGGATACCCCTTAAAGATCCCTCTTGTATATAGGACAAACCCTAACACAACCCCCATTGAATGTCCCTAACAGATAACTCTCTTAGAAATTTATGTCGACCCAAATAGGGGGGGGGGAGGGGCAGGGAGGTGATTTGATAGCAGAACTGGTTGGTTCTGAAGAGGAAATGAAATTTCATTAAGTATGCTAACATAAGTAAGTAGCAACAAGGGAAACTTTTGTGAAATTATTTATGGGAAATGAATTTCTTTGTTCCTTGACTGCTATTATCTCTTTATTACCTTTTGTCTGTCTGTAGACTTACCACTCTCCCCCCCCCCATGTACCGTTATTTGTATTTCGTATAAATTGTCCTCTTCATTGGTCAACTTTTATATTTCTTTCAGAATGAGAGAGATGTGACAGACAGTTCGTACCAGGAACAGCTTCAGGAGATACCATTTGCACCA
Organism: Apostichopus californicus; assembly: GCA_020650975.1. Taxonomy (NCBI): domain Eukaryota; kingdom Metazoa; phylum Echinodermata; class Holothuroidea; order Aspidochirotida; family Stichopodidae; genus Apostichopus; species Apostichopus californicus. The sequence continues at coordinate 24,880 of JAIPMN010011480.1, forward strand.
GTCCATGCCCCAATAATCCCCACCTTGACCCCTAAAGAAAGGTACATGTATCTTCAATCAACCCTCTTAATTGGTCCCTATCATGCATAGACTAGAACAGTGAAAACATGCCATGCAAGGACTTAGGTGTATGACTTTTGGTGTTGTAGTTATTACAGCGATGGTGTAAAAGGTTTATGGTGTATTTAATTATTTTCTTGGGCATCCCTCTACATTCTATCTTTCTTTGATAAGTTTTGCTGTATCATTGATTTTCAAAACAACCTTAAACATGATTCATAGTGCAACTCACTTACCTGTCTGCACACACCAATCTCGATTCTCCTCTACAATGTGTGATGGTTTGTGATTACCTTTGACCCAGACTCTTTATTACATTAACATCTATTACCAATCTACTGTCCGTCCTCTGTGTTTACCTGAACTCTAAGGATTTCATGGATAATCATTTTCACCTCTGAATCCAAATGTCACAATTTTTCTTTTCTTTTTTTCTTCTACATTACAGGGAACATTTCATATTAAGAGTTAGTCCATTCAAATTTCACTTATGTTTCTTCCCAAGCTGGTGAAGTACATTACCACTTTACTATTTCTCACAATTTCCCCTAAGTATGATATTTTTTGTTACTATTCAGTGGTCCTGGAATGTCTCGTGCGGCGTACGCCTACCTGTATCAAGCTGGATTTCCAGCAATTCAAGACCGGCACGGCGAACCCCCAGAGCTGGTCGATGTCCTTGGACATGCGGTCCTTCGTCCAAAGAAGGAAAGCGTCGACCCTTTACAGTGCAATGAGATTGTTGTGCAATTCTTAGCTTTGACAAGGTCAGTATTGGTATTCTTCTCCTCTGAGATGGTAATCGTTAAGGAAGGTATAACTTTGTGGTCAGATTTGAATTCAGTCTGTAATCTACATTAGTTGCCTGTCCTTGCACTCCCCCTCCCCTCTCACCCACATCCTCCCATCATGGAATTGTACTCTGGAAACCTAGTGTAGGTATTAGTGAAGGATCAAGTACGTGCAATTAGAGCCTTGTACTCATACTTGTATTCAAACTCAGGGGAGTTCCATTTGTACTCAATCTGCATGTTTGCTTGTGACTGTACAGTATGTAACAACCAGTAAAATAAAATAGAAATGTGAAGTAGGAGTGGAAAGAGACAATTGTCCTGCCTGCATGTACTAAATCTCTAGCCACAGTCGAGGACTATAAATGTAAGTAAGATGTTTTGTAGATCTTCCCTGCCGATAGAACCATATCCATTGAGTGATGATCGAAAGATATATCCACAAGGCAATCGTATGTCCATTTAGACCCACATGGTCACAGCTAAGAGAGCGTGGTGGCCAATTGGCTAAGGAGTCGGACTCGTGATCCAAGGATTGCTGGTTCGATTCCTGCCTAGTTCATTACCTTTGGCAAGATGCTTTATCTCACTTGCCTCTCTCCACCCAGCCTGGGTTAAATGGGTACCTGTGAGGTAACTTGTCTTTGGGCGCAGTATATAACTGCTGCCGACTGGAGGGATTGTATTTGGGACAGGTTATCATTGACCAGGGTAATATAACGTCTGTAAAGTGCTTTGAGACCTATCGCTGGTATAAAGCGCTATATAAAAAGCAAATATTATTATTATGAAGGTCTTACCTCCAATTCAATATGAACACTACATAGATGTATTGATTGTATAAGTTGGCATATTATTCTGCATTGGGAAAATATTGACGAATTAAAGTCTACGTTGATGTGGACAAAGTCATAATGTTAGTTTAAATTAAAATTCAGGAGATAATTCCCTCTATCACTCATCAGAAAGGTGATTTTAAATTTGATTTCATATTCATTGTAATTCTGTTACAGACCATTAACAAACCAGCAGCCATCCAGGACAGACTTTCCAAAGACAGTTTTCTTCACATTCCAGTTTTACAGATATCCAGCCGTTACCACGGAGAGGTAAAAGTGAAAATTTTCCGTCTGTAACATTAGAGAGGTAACTGTAACCGTACCGTGGACTGGTGGTAAGCAGTGAACTTTTGTTCCGTTACCACAGAGAGGTAACAGTTAAGTTCCTTCTGGTATGGCAAAGAGAGTGATGTTACCTATTCATTGCACTGTACTAGCCTATACATATATATATATGTATCTATCTACCTAGCACTGAGCTCAAAGCATATGTGGGTGTGTAGTCTATGACTTAATCTAAGGGTAAACAAATTTGTTTATTTGTTATAGTTTATTTGTCTCTCATCTCTGTCCAGGCTACTCGTCTCAGAGCCGGACAACAAAGTAGCAGCACCCGTTGACAAGTTTCCTCTCGTCTTGAGGAAACTCAAGGAGGATGAAATCACAGCCAAAGAAACTGACCCGGGCTGGATGGTAAGGAACAAAACCAAGCTCCTGTTGATTCTTTTTTCCTTTCTTGTTATTAGTGTTGTCTGTGTCATGACTGCATTGATCTACTCTATATTCTCTGTTTCTTATTTCTATTCTTGTTATTAGTATTGTCTGTGTCATGACTGCATTGATCTAATCTATATTCTCTGTTCAAATCATATGTGTGTGCTGTCTGTACTGGCTAGCTCATATTATACTTGCATATTATACATATTCTCTCATATTTCCAGATCAGTTACCGGGTAGATCCAGAGTACCTCAAACCCGGTGAAGGTCATTTATTCATCCGACATCTTTATTTACAAACCCTCCACATCGATGTTTGGGATGGAGACTCATTGCTCCTCATTGGATCATGTGCTGTGCAACTTAAAGTGAGTCACCAACCTTTGTCTCTTTTGGGTTTTTTCTTGCTGGCCCTTCCCTTCCCCTCTCTAACCATCATAGGAAGTTAATTGAAAACACCTACTATATAAGGTCAAGAATATTGCGTTGCCTGTGATGTGGTTATTTAATGTTTTTGTGTATTAATTAAAAGAACTGGCAAAACATGACCTGATAAAAGCAGGCAATCTATTTACAACACATCACAAAACAGTATTCAAATTTAGCAGATTACAATACGAATGCAAAGGTAGACTTTGTAGATAAAGTCCTTAGTATTGTCAGTATTTGGTTTTGTTTGAAAAAAATTTGCATGAACCCCATTCTAGTAAATCTCTAAACACTATAAATTTATTTCTTGAAAATTTTTTTTTTTTTTTAAATATTGTTAATATTTTCTGCCCATTGGCTGTTGCTACTCTCATTTGTTTGTGTTTCATTTGTTTGTATTTTTTGTAGCATCTTCTCAGGGGAGGGCGAGAGGCGGTCCAGATTGCCTCCGAGTTGGACATCGTCACATCAGAGTACAATGAGGCAGCGGGTACGATGACTGGGGACTTGGTGAGTCTCTCAATCATAAAAATTAACCAATGAAAGGTGTTAGAAATTTAGAGGTTGGTTTGCCCAATTTTGACTGCTTTGGCATTCTACATTTTTGGGGGGTGTTTTTGTTATAGTATTTGCATTTGCTAAATTGAAAATTAATTATGATTGTAAGATTGATATACTAAAATTCTGTGTTTAAAGCCATAATTTTGGGTTGAAATAGCTAAGTTTGTGTTGGATTTAGCAAAGTTGGTTTCTAATACACAAATTTCTCTTTTCTGGTAATACGAATTCATTTTTTTACAACCATGGCTATTTATTAGTTGTATGACCATTCTAATATTTGTCATTCCAACACAGAGTCGGAGCGGCAGCGTGAGGCCGGTGGGCGTGGCTAACCTCTTAAGAGGTCACTTACATGTCAGACTGGCCAATATAGGTCATCCCGTAGATAAAACTGTCGCAAAGGCAGCGACGCTTCCGTTTCAATCGGCCAAAGTTGTCATACAGGACGACGGAAGCGGAGCGTTTCTGGGCGGAAGGTTGAATTCCACAAGCAGACACTCTGGTAAGTAAAGTGTAAGGTTGTGAAAGTAATCCGGGACTGACTTGAAAATCTTCATACATATTTCTTGCCCACCAATGAGCTCTTAATTTTTGCCCAACTCAAAGAAAGTACACCCATTCTATAAAGGTTTTGGATGGTTTCAAGGAGATGGACTTGCCTGGAAACTTTTTTCAAATGTTTAGTCTTTAAGTGATCTACATTTGAATTCTACTTTTGTATAAAGATGCAAGGGCCACCCACTTGAGCCAAAACAGGACATTCATGGCTTCTCACATGGCCGAAGTTGACCAGGAGGTGGCCACGGCTCTCTTCTCGAGGACGGGAGGAACGAACAAATCGGATTCCAATGAGATGAGCTCCAAACAGCAACGCAAGTTGAACAGAATGAAAGCTGTCCGTGAATCGCTGGGAAAGGAGAACAATGAGAAATTTTTGGTAGGTTATTGTCCCCTTCCCCCCCCCCTCCCCCACCTTTATATTTAAAGCCCTGTTTTGTGCAGCCAGTCACAAAAATTCCAAACTAAATTAAGTTCCAGATAAACACATCCTTTGCAATGTGAATTTGGGTATGATTTTCCATATGAATCAAAGGCTCGAAAAAATAACTCCAAATCTTTTTGACCCTTCATCAGATGGATGATAAAGTTGGGTTTGTGGACCAGAGTGTTATACAGAGACTCATACATTGTCTTAGCTATATTAATCATGAATTTTTATGTCTTTATACTTCCATTAACTTAATATCCTTTATTATTATATATCGTGCCTTTTCTGTCGCTGCGCCTTCTCTTTGGAACAAACTCCCATTTCATGTTCGTGACTCTCCCTCCCTTTGTATTTTCAAGAGACGACTTAAAACATTTCTGTTTGATATTTAGTTTCTTTTTTCCCTTGGTTTCCTTTGTCTCTTTCCTACTTTGTAAAGTGCATTGAAATGCTGTATTAAGCGCTATATAAATGTAATTTATTATTATTATTATTATTATTCTGTATCTTTTCTCACATTTTTTCTTCTTCTTAATTTCTCAGGTTAAAAAGGAAGAGAAGGTTCAGAGAACCAGAGACCTTAAAACAATAGAGATTCAGAGGTAACGAGGGAAATTCCCATGTCCTATCAAAAATTAAGAAAGAAAAAACATTGGATATATCTCGATGTGATAGGGAGATATTCTCCAGAAAGAGGCGAAATGCCAACAGCTGTCTGGGAAACATGTGAATGTGAAACAAGTATTCTGTCTGAGCAGCGTGAAAACCCTTCGTTTGATTATGTATTTCAATACTAACATACGATATTGTTAATGCCTATTCCAATAAGCCTAACTCATTCTTGGTCAGAACTGACCTTCCTCTGTTTTTGTACTTGCTATATTAAAATCCATGTATTTTGCTCATTTGCCGTTTATTATCTGTAAGTTTTGTGCACATTTGTACACCGTATCTGTGTAATTTGGGCAAAAATGATATTTAATTTGGTTTCATTTATTTGTATTTCCAAAACAAGTTTACATATAAACATATGCTTGATATGCAAACCTTAATGACCAATTTTCAGGAGAATTTTTCAATATTGTTTGATTCTCTTCTAGATCTCTGAGTAAGAAAGAAGGGATACTGTTAATGTTGCAGTCTGTTATCACCACCCAGCACACTATACATCCAACGTTCGCAGCGGCAGAATACTTTGAGTTCGAGTTACGTAATCCTTATAATGTGGAACACACCATAGCCATACAGTGGGAAGATAGGGAACTAGGGTAAGAACACACTTTAGTAATACCGTATGAAGATAGGGAACTATAGGGTAAGAACACACTATAGTAATGCAGTCTGAAGATAGGGAACTCGGGTGAGAACACACTATAGTAATGCAGTAGGAAGATAGGGAACTAGGGTAAGAACACACTATAGTAATGCACTATTAAGATAGGGAAATAGGGTAGAAATACAGTATAGTAATGCAGTGTAAAGACAGGGAACTAGGGTGAGAACACACTTTAATAATACAGTGTGAAGATAGGGAACTAGGGGAAGAACAGACTATATTAAAGCAGTATGAAGACAGTGAACTAGGGTAAGAATACACTATAGTAATGCAGTATGAAAATAGGGAACTATGGTGAGAACACAATGTAGTAATGTATTATGAAGATAGGGAACTAGGGTAGGAATACACTATAGTAATGTAGTGTGAAGACAGGGAAATGGGTAGGAATACACTATAGTAATGCAGTATGAAGATAGGGAACTAGGGTAAGAACACACTATGGTAATGCAGTGTGAAGACAGGGAACTGGGTAGGAATACACTATAGTAATGCAGTATGAAGATATGGAACTCGGGTAAGAACACACTCTAATAATACAGTATTAAGATAGGGAACTAGGGTGAGAATACACTATAGTAATGCAGTTTGAAGATAGGGAACTAGGGTAAGAACACACTATAATAATACACTATTAAGAAAGGGGACTAGGGTGAGAATACACTATAGTAATGCATTTTGAAGATAGGGAACTAGAGTAGGAAAACACTATAGTAATGCAGTATGAAGATAGGGAACTAGGGTAAGAACACACTATAATAATACACTTATAAGAAAGGGAACTAGGGTGAGAATACACTGTAGTAATGCAGTATGAAGATAGGGAACAATAGGGTAGTGGACCCACTATAGTAATGCAGTATAAAGATAGGGAACTAGGGTAAGAATACACTATAGTAATGTAGTGTGAAGACAGCGAACCAGGATAGGAATACACTATAGCAATACAGTGTGAAGACAGAGAACTAGGTTAGGAACAGCAATACTCTGAGATGATAGGGAACTAATGTCAGGAATGTGTTAATGATTCAACAGTGTAACAGAGCTGCAATAGAGTGTTATGTAAAGAACTACCAAATATTGGAAACAAGCTATATTTATAGTATGTGTTTCAAAGTTTTCCTCCCCACCCCCCCACCCCTTGCCTTTTTAGTGTCAATTGCTTCTGGAATGCAATTTGACTACTCTGCACAGTTCTGCAGCGGCATATTGCAACTGGGTTAATTTAAATATTTAAATTTATGTGACAGAGCAGACACTCATAGAATCCATAGAACACTAGAGCAATCCATAATGTATAAGTGTCTTGCATTCTGGTCATGTGGAATGTCTGTAATCTTCACTGTATGTAAATCACTGATGTTGTTATGAAGAAAATGAACTACCCCATTCCTCCCTCATCCCCATCCCCCTCCCCCTCCACCACCATCCTCTCCTCCAGCTCCCGAATTTGTGAACACCTTTTTCTTGACTTACTATCTAAAGACTATTCACATGGTTTTCGTTTCAGTGTCGTGACAAATTTCAAGGAGTTGCGATATTTGAAAAAGATCTTTAAGCTCACAACGACCAACATGGAGGAAGGAATGTTTATAAATCCAACTGATGACGAACATCTCGGCTTAGGTGTTCACATCTTCCTCAAACCAAAGGAAAAAGTCTTTATACCTTTCAAATACCAAAGTTTCAGAACAAATCACCAAGTGCCACCGCAGGTTAGGAAACTTTGGACTTATTTTCTGTCACATCAAAGAGTGTAAACTTTTTAAACGATTTTTTTTTCAAAAATGTGACAAATTACAACAGTGGTAAATAAATTCATTTTCTGTCTTTTTTTTATTTTTTTATAATTATTATTATTATTATTATTATTATCATATTTTCTAATTTTGATTACCAGGGTCCCTCAGCTAAACATTATAACAACTGGACCAAACAGATGACTTCTGTAGATGACACACTGGAATCTAAAACTGTCAAGGTGTGTAGTTGAAGACAAATTAAATTCAGATTTCTTTTTTTTTTTAAGCTTTTCACTTCTCAAATGTGCCTTTTTAAGAGCGAAACATACATGGAAAGAAAATATACAGTCAAATGATATAAGACACACACCAAGGAAAAAAATTCGGAAATTTTATGTTATGTGAGATAATAACTTTCTTTGCATATTTTGATAAAAAGTATGATATGTGTACAAACAGAATCATGATACAAAAGACAAAATTAGTTTATGTCTAAGAATTAAGTTAGTTTCTGAGGTAAATATTTCTCCTAAAAGACTGAGTTTGGATGTGATAAAAAATGGTATGATATATTAATATTAATAATAACGATGTACTAAATAATTGTCTTCTTGCGTTAGTGGATCTGTTGCTGTTTCGAAACCTGGTTTGAAGTGACGGTCCATAAACTATGGGGCGCTGTCCAATTTGGAGTCCTGAAAATTGTTTTGCTGGGTTGTGGAATATTTCCAGGCTGCGGATAATTTTAATACGTACAGGTTTCAAAGCTTGTCAATGGAGATTGACAAGGATTTTGTTTTTAACATCAAGTCAAAGCTAGCTTTACACACATTCTGAGCATCAATTCTGAGGGTTGGGCAAGGGGGGTTGGAGGGGGAGGTCTGATGGGTCGTGACTCAGTACTCATGAATGATTCTGGGATATAGGCCTAAACGTGTACATACCATTAGTTTAAATTCAAGGTATTTGTTGCTGTTTTCCAATATTTTTTAAAGGTATTTTTCCGGACCCAAGACAACAAGCCAATTGCAGTGCTGTCATTGAGCGTGGAACCCCAACCTCACATCGTCAACCAAACCTTTCGTTTCCAGCATCCAGAACAGAGTTTCCTTAAGAAGTCGATAAGGTTACCTCCGTTCAATGCCTTTACAGGTAAAGCTTAAAAAGAAAAGGACCAGCAAATCTTTATTAATCGTATGTTTTCAAGTTTTCGGTCACATTTTCAAAATTTATCAGTCAATGATAGTTTCTACATAAAGAGACCAACTATTTCTCTTTTTTGTTTTGTAATAATTGACAAAAGTATGTGTATTCTAATCACTCCACCCCTCCCCCACCCCTCCCCCACCCCTCCCTTCTTCCTCTGGTCTAAGAATAGCACCATAACTGGCAGACAGATTCAATCCCTTCTTCATCGTATCAAAAAATGGGATTGTAAATATTTTCTCCTCAGAAATCCTGAAAGAAAATATCAGGTGCTGATGATTTTTCAAATCTTAGTTCTCATAACGATGTTTCCATTATTATTACTTTCTTCTTTTGTTTTTCAACCATCCATTGAGTTAATCTGTCTTCCCCATCTTTGCTTCCTCTGGCCATCATACTTGGTGTAACATTCACAAGACCATTACAAGTCACATATATTTCAAATTCTTTTATCCCTTCCCTAACCACCCCCCCCCCACCCCAGAGTAATGCTTTCTACCCACACCATACAACTTGTCTTGTCTATTCAATCTTTCTCGATAGAAATGATGGGCCACTCCGACCTCCAACGACAAGTCTACGTCAAGTGCAGTGATGAGAATGTTATATGTGAATCAAAAAAGTTGGTAAGACATTGAAAAAATGGAAACAGAACTATTTATGTGATGTAGTTAATTTCTTTAGTGCTTCTGATCATTTCTGACTGGCAATAAATATTTAATCTCACCTTCCTCTTTTTATAAAAGTGTGTTTAATATGTTGGTTTTCTGTGAACCAGGCCTTACTGGATCAGAGGGGGTTACATCCCTGGTGTCCGTTAGTGGGCCTGGGGCAAATGTGAGATAAAGAATAGCTTGTAACGATGTTTTGTAAGGTACGAAAGGTAAAATGAGGACTTCAAAAGTGGACCTAGTGACATAGTTGTCTCTGGTTCGACCACACTGGGAGTCCCCTATGTCCTAACAAGGGAACACGTTTTGTTGCAGGTTACATTACTATCACTGATTTCAACATTTGACAATTTAATGATTAGTGTCCCATACTGCTTTGACTGATGGGCATCCGGATATAATTTAAATATATTAGCAAAAGCAAGGGCGTAGGAACCGGGGGTGCTGGGGGGCGCCAGCCCCCCAGTGAAAAATATGGGGGGGGCGGAAGTATCATTCCGCCCCCCCGCTCCGCAAGTCAGAAAACCCCTTTTTCATTTCCAAATGAGAAAAAAATCTCATTTGGAGCACCAAATTGCATCTAAGGCCAGGTGAAAATGCAAAATTATTTACAAAATGGAGTGGGTGTTGAAAGTGTGCTATATTGCACCAAATTGAATCTGAGGCCACCTGGAAATGCAAAACATTCCAAATTTAGACCCCTCCCCCAGGCCGGCCATCAGTCTTCAGCCCCCCCACTCAAAAGTACCTTCCTACGCCACTGCAAAAAAGTATTTAACACAGTTTGAAATTGTCTTTCGAATCCGATTTAGGTCGTTATGTTGTACTTAACTTGTCACCTTTTAAGAACTCCATGTTTCTTTTTTCCAGAAAGTAACAATAAATGAGTATGTTGGTCTGTAAAAGCACATATTAGAAAGTTTTTCTTTTCTATTTCTTTTCTTAGCCATCTGGTGAACCCCAAGATGTATTCATCAAGGTGGCATGTGGCCCTTCACCATCGGTGAAGAAGTTCTATGTTGTCATTTATCTGTAAGTCACTTGTTTTAGTATAATTTATGTCATACATATTTTTTTTATGTTTTGTTGCCATCTTTTATTCAAACTTTGAATTCAATGTAAAAATTTGTTTTTCCGTTTTCGTAAATGAACAATAGCTATTTCTTAAATAGCGACCATAATTGTGAAAAATAAAAGTGATCGATTAACAAGGTATATAAGATTAATAAGAATTTCGAAATGTATAATAAACATTCCCAAGTAGCAGATAATAAAGGTATAACTGAATTAGGACAAATAAAAAGTGACTCCGAAAACCTAAACATCAAAAAGAGAAGAACAGCTAGAAAATGTTGCGTAAAGGTTATTGTAAGAAATGGGAGAGCGAGTTTCGCACTTATGAAGATATTTCTCCACCTGTAGCAAGAATTTAAACCTATTGAAGAATGCATTTGTATTTGGAATACCACTGTTCATGTTTTCCTGGTAAATATGATACTTCATATGAAAGAATAGGAAATTTAAATATATATATTTATGATTATTTATAATAGGAAATGTAATACATATCTTACATATCGTACAAGGAATAGGTAATGCAAACCCTTCCTTCTGCTCTATCAACTCAGAAAAGTTAATTTTTGATAAATATTTTGACACTTTTAATGAGATACTAAAAGCTCTTAACCATTTATTTCATTAACTTTTACTAGTCCAGTTCTTTATTTCAATATAAAAATAAACTATAAGTTGAGAATTTGATTATAGACTCCTCAATTTCCACAATGACATCACTAAACCCTGCTGTTGCCAGGTGTATTCATAAAGTTTCATTAGATTTTCAACATTTGTATATCTATGATACAAAATGCTGTTAAACAGCTCTATCAACTCAAAAAAGTTAAAGTTTTGATAAAAGGTTTGACACTATAGATACTAAAAGCTCATAACCATTTATTTCATTACTTTTACTAGTCCAGTTTTTTATTTCAAAATAAAAATAAACTATAAGTTGAGAATTTGATTATAGACTCCTAAATTTCCATAACGACTTCACTAAACCCTGCTGTTGCCAGTTGAATTCATGAAATTTCAACAAATTTTAAACATTTGTACCTCCATGATACAAAATGCTGTTAGAATGGGGTTTTTAACCTAAATATGCAGAACATTTCCAGTAATTCTATTAATTGATGAACTTTAGCAAATGGAGCATCCCTTAGAGGTAAATAGCGCTCTGAACATTTGCGAACTAGTAGTTTATATTGACCTAGCTGAATAATCTCTTAAGCCACATAACGCCAATGTTGGCAGTAAATGCTCATTGACAGTTGGGCTTGGCTATTATTCAATGCGGAACTCATGTAGGCATTAACAGTTTATTTTAAAGGCATTGAAGACTCGCCCCAAACCGCGTGCCGCGCTCTGAAAAAGTTAACTTTCCGTTGCTTGCAAGTGAAGTTTTCTGCTTGTCGCTACAAAATGCAGACAGTAATGAAACATGATACCTTGTTATCTTTAGCTGGACCTGAGATGTCCATCCCTGTATCGTTACATTAGTGTACACTAGTGTCTAATTACCGAAGGTAGCAAGCTGTGTGCGTATTTTCTGGGATCGATGGTGGTGTCTATAACACTTCTGTTACACCTCATTCGAAACTAGGTCAGATTACCGGCATTAGACGTTTCTTTTTGCGTGAGTCTTCACACCCTTTAAAGATCACTTCATCTTATCTCTGTCCTGCTTTCATATTCAGGGACCCGTTCATCTGCAAACCGGTTCAGATCTGGCAGTTTTACATCCACGCCCTCCATAGAATGGACGTCAGCTGCATGGAGGGACAGACGCAGAGTTTCTCGTTGATCTTGAAAGGAACGACAGCGTCTAGGCTCGTGAAATGCTTCTCCTCCCACCCGCAAGAGATGGCGGTAAGTCTGCTGTGAGCTGTTGATTTTATTCTTATGTTTTTGAAATAATGAGTTGTGTAAAAGTGAGTTGGCCTGACGTTTCGATCCTGGCAGGATCTTCTTCAAAGGCTAAATGACAAGTAACAGTAACAGAAGGGACAAAAACACGCACAGAATACAGACAGGTTAATGAGCACGGTGAACACAATGAGATAGATGTAAGGGGATTAGTAGACAAGGGATGGAGAGAAGAAAGAAAGAAACCAACAGGGGAAGAGGAGAGGTAGGAGATAAACAGTGGAGGGACAAAGAGAGGATTAAGGGAAGGGGGTAGGGAAGAAACTGGAGAAGGACAAAGACAGAAAGGTGTGGAGAAAAAAAGGTGGAAGAGAGCTGTGAGAAGAGGAGTGATGGGGGCGGGGAGAACAACGGGAAAAGGAAATATGGAGTTGGCAGGGATGAAGGAGAGAGGGAAAGAGTGTTTGACACTCTTTTGGGTGGTTCAAAAATTATAGCATTTATAAATTTGGAGCTGTTGGTGATCAAAATCCTATTTGTTGTGACCCAGCATTAAGAATTGCTGGCGGCTACTCTGGGCCGATATTTAAGTAAGTTTTCTGGTCAATCCTTGGACAAAAATCTGGATCTTCCCACAATTCGGTCAAAAAATTTGGTTGCTAAGCAAGATTATTTATGGACGTCAGAGATTAAAATTGAAAAGGTGCTGTAGCTTCTTAAAATGTTGTTGACTACCTTCTCAAAAGTGATTCTAGATTTTCCAAGGAAAATGTTCAATCTCGGCGTCACATCAGAACGGCTTTGATGTGTGTACAAATTGGAGTGGTTGGATGGGCCAAATTGCTCTCGAGAAATTTTTGCCACCGAGTTTATTACAACTTTGTAATCTGGACTCATTTTATCTTTTGTGAGTACACCAGATCTTTCACATGTATATGATAGATAATCTGGATTTTTTTTTCACAAAATTTTGTAAGTATACCTGAACTCTCACATAGGATATAAAAATGGCATCCCTTGGGAGATGTGGATGAGTGGTAGCCTGGAGTCTTTAGATGGAAGCCTAGAAGGGTCTTTAGAATTGTCTACATGTCCCTGCAGCCGCTACAATGTCCTTCTGTTCGTGGAGTTTCTAGCTTTAAGAAGATGATTTTTAAACGAACAATTTTACTCGCCGACTTTTTCAGCGATCTCAACAGTTTACATCATATCTTCCACCGAATTATCCGATATTTTTATCACTCCAACAATTTGAAGAGTCACTTTCACTTCTCTTTCAAGAGGAAATGTAAATTAATACTTTTCTTGTTTTCATTTCCGTCATAAATTCGATCTCAAATTCTGTTTACCATAGAAACAGGAAACGAGAAAAAGTTTTCTTGAGTCCTTCATTACATAGTGTAGGTTTATAAAGATGGCACATATGTGTGTTTCATGAACGAACATAATGTAACAGGAACCAACAAAGATGTTATTCTCAATTTTCTGATGGTTTTACTAACCCTAGAAGAATAAATTTGTTTTTTTGTACAGTTTGGCATTTCCATCTCAAAAAGTTACCCAATCAAAGAAGTTTAGCCACCAACAATAAGTAAGGGTGTTTTGGGGTGTTTTTCTGTATTTATTTTGGTTTTTTTTTTTACATTTTGTTCTTCCATATTTTCTTTCAGATGACCCCATCTGATCCTTTTATGTTGATGGCCAATGCAGTCCACGAGGTCCAAGTTTATGTTTCCCCTAAACAGAAGGGATGCAAAAATATGTACATCAATGTAGTCGGTATCCTTTGAAATATACCTCAACATCGCTGTTGGAAAATTCTATTATATTCTGTACTTCTTGTCATGCTTCAAAATGTACAGTACTGTACTGTACAGTATTGTAATATACAGTATAGTACCATACTGTACTGTACAGTATTGTACTATACTGTATAGTATAATACAATACTGTACTGTGCAGTATGGTACATTATAGTTCTGTACAGTACTGTGCAGTACTGTACAGTACAGTATTGTACTATACAGTATAGTACAGTACGGAACAGTACTGTAATGTAATGTACCATACTGTACAGTACAGTATTGTACTATACTGTATAGTACAATACTGTACTGTACAGTATTACACAGTACTGTCCTGTACTATACTGTATAGTATAGTAGAATACTGTACAGTATGGTACATTACAGTACTGTACAGTACTATACTGTACTGTACAGTTCTGTACAGTACTGTACAGTATTGTACTATACAGTATAGTACAGGACAGGACAGAACAGTACAATACTGTACTATACAGTATAGTACAGGACAGTACTGTACAATATAGTGCTGTACTGTACAATAAGGTACAGCAATGTACAGCAATGTACAGCACTGTACAGTATAGTAGAATACTGTAATGAACAGTACTGACATTATGAGCATTATGAATATCCTGTGTTTATCAGATCAGTGTTTCTGATCCAATTCAACTTCTTATACCCAATATCAATCAATCAAAGAGCTTTTGTATTCCCCTCCCCTCCCCCCCCCTTTGCCCTGTGCCAGCAATTGATGAACTTACTCTTGCCCCAAATTTATTGTTTATGCACCATCCTCTCACCCCCCAGGGGCTTGGTGCAACGCCATGTTACTAGACACTGTATTAGATAAAGGTTCGATGCAATTTGTATGATTGCTTTGAAGTGTGAAATGAAGTACCATACAGTGTCCGTCGCACTTGAAAATTGTGACATATGGTGAAGCTCAAGTGACAAGTGTTGAATATTCATCAGTTTGTATGTATGTATGTATGCGTGTATGTATATATGTATGTATTTTAGATCCTCCTGAAGAAGCCTCATAAGCTTATCAAAGCCGCAAGCTGACCGAAGTCAGTCTCTTACATTCATATTTAACATCCATGATTATAAATTGTCAATTGTCAACAACTCTGTAACTGGACGACAAACATTAATCTTGGAGTGACTCAAACTCAGGACCTTAAATGATTGAAAGGCACCGGCGTTAACCACTGAGCTAACATTCCACAGTTTAAATCCCCAATAACAGTCTATGCTGTATTTATAACTAGATATAATACAGCCGTTATAAGATAAATAACATCTGAATTATTCATTGTGAGTATAAACATGCTATGTATCTTCAATATAGACTAGCGTTGCAGTATTATTTTTATTAAAAACACTGATTGCTTTTTCTCTCAAACAGAAAGCAAAGAGACTAGCAAACCAAATATTATTGTCAAGAAGGGAATTTGAAACAATGCATGTGAAGACAGAGGTTTTCTAGTTCGGAATATTTATAAATTTCAAAAATGATTTCATTCGAAAGACAGGGAGTGTTACTACTAACCAAGGGTTATGAGTTTATAATGATGATCTCTATTTTTAAGCCAAACAAACACATATTGGGATTTTAATAGGCATTACTTAATCACAGAAGTTGGTATTCTCTTGCTTTTTGTAATTTATTAGGGAAGGGCAGAAGTTTGGGAGATGATAATTAACAAAACTTCTCAAATTTCATTACATTTTTTTTATAGTTCTCTGCATATGTGTGTTTTCCACATAAAATGTACCATTTTCTCATTGTTGCCAGAATCGTATCACCGCAGTTGGTGGATGCCGACTGACCCCCTTCCCCACCCCACCTCCATCCCCTGTCTCATATCCTCTCTTTTTCAGCACCACCACATGTTCTAGACTACACATGTTATTTGTGTACTCTATGTACAGGGAGTGTATCACTAGATAAGCCCACAAGGGTTTCCTGATGCACTTCCTTTCACATTCCATAACTCTCTGTATTCGCCACATTTTGTTGTACATATGTTGTGAAAAAACAAATAAATAAACAAAATAAACGAAATGTATCATTTTAAATCATGTGTTCTATTTAACAATAATATGATAATATCCCTCGCTGCATTCAGAATTCCTCAACATAGAGCCCACAGATACAGATTATCACCAGTTAGTTCGTACCTGGTTGATAGCGGTCACATGTCGCGAACCGGTCATATCCAAAGGTTTCGAGCTGACTCTTCCCATCGGGGGAGGGAAAGGCTCTAACAAAGTAAGTATATTTTAATCCAACCCAATTTTTAAACTTTCAAAGACTTGTGTATCCCAAACCATGTGTTTCCTTTTTACTATAATATCCATTACCGCCAAAAGTATAGACTCACTTTTTTTTCTTTTTGGTTTCTAATTGGTTTTTCACTGCCTCAGTTCATTTTCTTCTCTCCCTTCACCAAATCTATCCATGGAGGAAGTTTGGAAACACTTTGGGGAGAGGGGACACTCCTTCATAATGTAAACATCTGCCATTTTAGGCTTTACTTAAAAAAGTACATAAAATGTAGTACATCTTCAAGACAATTCCACTTACCCCAAGAGGTGTAAACATCACATATATATATTTTATACTTGCACCTGTTTGTTGTACTATTTAATACATTTATAATTATTATATATATATATTGTTTTAATTTACTTTTGTAATATTCACAGAAAATTTCTTACAAAAATCCGTATTCAACTCCTAAGACGTTCATCGTTAAGTGCAACCGTCCAGATTTGGTGCAATTCAAGGAAACCAAGTTGAAGGTGAGGATAATGAAACAAACAAAATTTCAAAATAATCGCAAAGATGACAACATACTGTGAACCATGAAAAGTATGTTGTAGCTAATGAAAGCACGTGTGTATAGAACGGAAACTGGTCCTAAAAAAGAAAACGTGCCAAGCAAACTCACATGTATATTTAATAGTTATGATTTCTGCAAACAAATAAAGAACACAGGGTCTCCCATGAATCTTGCATTTCGAAAAATTATTCGTACCATTTTGTGGAATAGTTGGTCAACAAAATGAAATAAAAATATATAATTAGAGTATGCAATTAATACCACAGTACCTCTTTTACCACCTCCTCTGGCACCTTTCTCTGACCCCAAATAATTTTACATATTTATTTATTTATTTTTTCTTTTTTTCATCATAAATTATACATCCTTGCTGGAAAGTTTTTTCTAAGTTGTAAAAAGCAGCTGTGAAGCTGAAATAGTAAGGTGACAACTGTATTATAAAACCAAGTTTTAAAAGAAATAAATGAGAGGAAAATCTCTCATCTAAGATTATTTGCAAATGCCAAGATTGATACGTTGAATGAAACTAGGTGTGATGTTTAGTCATACCTCATGGAATTTTCAACACCTCGTGACTGGCAAACCGTAGAAAATGAATAATTAATACGAACCAGCCCCAAATAAAGGGTTTGGAAATCTTAGTCGTTGAATTTCAAATTTGAAGATTTGTCATATCTGTGGGTCACTTGTTGCAGTCCTATTCTAGCCAAAACATTTATAGCTTCATTTTTTTATATACACATTTTTTTTTTTTTTTAAACATTTTCTGGTCTTTCTTGTTAGTTGTTAGTTTTTGAAAAAGAAAACTTCTTTAACGTGACTTAATATTATGGTTTTTTATATAGATGGATGGAGGAGAAACTACTAACCTAGGGATGAGGTTTGCTCCCTGCCAGTACATGGGTAGTATAGATATATATATATTTATAAATGATGAAATGGACAAGAACGAAGAAACATTCCTGGTGAGAGCTACCTACAAGCCTTGAACCTCGGCTATGGAAATCCATCGAGCACATGGGGAGTTTATATCTGTATATTTATTGAGGAAATGGATAAGAATGAAGCAACTCTCCTTGTCAGAACTACCTACAAGCCTTGAACATCTGCTGTGGAGATCCTATTTACATTAGCTACTGCTAAGGAAATAGAAAACTTTGAAAAGATATCCGGGTTTTTTTGGCAAATGGACATACATGATCCCTTTATTACATGGAAAGCATAGACATTTATAAATTAATAAAGATGAAATAGATAAGAACAAGGAATCGTTCCTTATTAGAGCGACCTGCAAGCCTGAACATCCGATATAGCAGTCCTAGTTAAATTGGATACAGCTCAGGAAATGGAAAATTTGAAAGGATATCATTTTTATAAACAAGAATTTTTAGAACTGAAATTGTTAAAAGGCTGCAAGTGGAGAGGATAATATATATCACTTTGCTCTGGATAT
>JAIPMN010011481.1:0-12293 GCA_020650975.1 Apostichopus californicus
TGGGTCATAACAAACTTTGGGCCCTTATTTTTTTTTCGTGGAAAACAATTGGTGCGTCCAAAAAAATTGAGTCCCCCCAAACAAATCAGGTCAGAAAAAATTGGGTCCCCAAAAATTTGGGTCCAAAACAATCGAGTCCCCCAAAAAAATTTGCTCCGAAAATGGGGGTCCAAAAAGTCCCCCCCAAAAATTGGGTCCCAAAAATTAAGTCCCCCAAAAAATTTGCTCCGAAAAATGGGGGTCCAAAAAAATTGAGTCCTCCAAGAAAACTGGGTCCCAAAAAATTGGGTCCGAACAAATTTTGGTCACAAAAAATTAGAGTCCAAAAAAATTGTCGGAACATAGAGACGTCGGAACATAGAGACGTCGGAACATAGGGATGTCACCGTGCCGCCATATTTGTTTTGTTGGCAATATCACATGAAACGTTAATGAGTCGGCAAGATTATATGTTGATTTCTTAAATATCAATTGCATTGCGAACTGTATGTCTGATTCCAGTCATACTTGGTATGGTGATGTAGTTTCTGGTAGGTCCATGCATGTGCCCTCAAACAGAGATTTGTGGTGGTGAAGAAAACACCACATATAGAGTTGGGTAAAAATGCTCATATTGTTTGGCCCTGGTACCTCTGAAATGTTGTGTTCCTGGCTACCCCGTTTTAGATGCTGTATGAGTTAATGTGTCCTTCTGTTTAGCTCCCACCACAGTTGGCTGACCAGCCGACTTGGGGGGAACTTGCATGGATCCACCATAGACCATAAACTTGAAAAAAGGAAGGGGGGGGAGCAGGGCATTGCCAAAGAATGCAATTTCAATGCAATAAAATAATGCAATTAGCCATTAATACATAGCATTTTTAATGTTGTACTTCTTACAGTATGTAACTAACTGTTTTACGGCGGCATCAGAACTGCCATGAAGATTCGGCTTGTTCCTCATGACCATATGTGCACGACTAAAACCATGGTTGCAAGTTTGAAAGCTGGCATTGGAAAAACACAGCTCCTTTCAGGTTCTGATTTTTGGAAACATTGGTTTACTTCCAGTTCCATGCAAGAAATGAACCCTCTCATTTGATTTCTTTCAATATCATCTTGATTATATATTCATACAGACTATGTTACATTGAGTATGTTAGTCTACAGGAGGACACCATGGAAACCGTCTCTGGGATTCAGGAAGTCGAAAATATTGATGACACTGTTAAAATGAGTATAGGCCTATGTTAGTCTATACTGGAGGACACAATGGAAACCGTCTCTGGGATTCAGGTAGTAGAAAATTATGATGACACTGTTACAATGAGTATAGGCCTATGTTAGTCTACTGGAGGACACCATGGAAACCGTCTCGGGATCCAGGAAGTAGAAAATATTGATGACACTGTTAAAATGAGTATGTTCGTCTACTGGAGGACGCCATGGAAACCGTCTCAGAGACCCTGGAAGTAGAAAATATTGATGACACTTTTACAATGAGTAGGCCTAATTTGTCTACTGGAGGACACCATGGAAACCATCTCTGAGATTCCGGAAGTAGACAATATTGATAAAGATATTGACCAGTGAATCATCGAGGAAGGCCTCCGTGACCTAGCTGGGTCAGTAGTATGCAGTTAAAAGAAACTGCTATGTTTTGTAACATGCATTTAATTTCATACAAAATGTTACATTTTTGTTTACCAACAAGCACCATATATATATTAGATTCGCCATACTGTCAATATTATCAAGGAATGTATAAACCCATTGGGCTTGCATCATCTTGTTCAGAAATGATTCATTTCACGGCGATTGGTTTGAGATCTTAATCAATAGATGTTCCTGGCCTCAGAAATTTGTTATAGCTTCTAACATGAGATTTCACAGTGTGTGATCAGCATGTCAGAGTAATTGTTCACTTCATTCCAATTGAGCACTTGAACAATTTTCTGCAAAATGTTGAATTGACAACTTATCATATGTCGTCAATTCAACAATTTTCTGCAAAATGTTTAATTGACAACTTATCACATCTGGCCAATTCAACATTTTTCAATTGCTCAGTTGGAATGAAGAGAACAATTAAACATTTTGCAGAAAATTGTTGAGTTGACGAGATAGCCTACGAAAAGTTGTAAATTAAACATTTTGCAGAATTTTTCAATTGCTCAGTTAAAGCAATTGAGCAATCCAACATTTTCTGATTTTTGATAAGATATTATTTTGTTATCTAAACAATTTATTTAAAATTGTCAACTTATGGGGCAAAGTTTTTCTTATGTTGATGGCACTTTGAAGCTTCCGTACAAAGTTAATACTTGCTACCTAGATGGCCCATATTGAACAAAAGAAGTTTTATTTTGTGTGTGTGTAAAACATCATAGTATTTAATGAGTTAATGCATGCTCGGCTGATTGTCAAGAATGAAATTTGCTTCAAACCCTGGCAGAAAACCAGAAAACTATATTGGATTATTGACATTAAAATTGAAACAGTTGCGCATGGCATTGCAATTGACCATATCTAAACGTGTTCAAAATTGGTGAAATTATCTCCTGCGTTTGTGGTTCCGATATGTTAAAGGTTCAGGAACTAATGCGTTCATGATGACTGCATGAAAAGAGAACAAAAACAGAGATACAAGTGGCAAAGAGGTAACAATTTGTTGGTCATCGGATTAAAGTTACGTCACATATATTACATTACATATCTAAGATTACGTAACTAAAATGCTAAAGTATACGTAAAGTAATGTCACACTACAAACGTCAAAATGTTCGTGAAATTGATTTCTCTAGGAATGATTATAAAAGTGCAAAGTATATATACTTTTATAAAGATGTGTTTGAAAGAAGCAGGTGACCACAAAGTTAAATTGCTCTGTTATTTATGACGCTCGCTTCATTCACTTGCTGCTATACCAGAATATTTTATCATTATGGAATGGTTTGAGAATTCTTCTTAATGTGAATTGATATATAGTAAATTGCATAGGTTGAGTTATATTCTGTCAATAAGCTTAACGTATTTCTTTGATTAGTATTCTACATTTATGAATATTAATTATAAATATAAAGCTATACACCTGATTTATGTATTGCTCACATCATAATGTTAGATATACGTATACGTACGTAAAATAGGTACAAACTTATGCGTATCTACTATGCACTACTGTGCATAGCTTTAAATATGAAATAAATTGAGACAGATTTACATACGTTATGCATGATACACGTACATATTGGCAAATACGCATATCATATATGCTATACATACATATATGCGTATACGTTTATGCTATATATATATATATACATACATAATTCCTCTAACTTGACTATACGGTCAATAAACTTCAGTACAACTAAAAAAATAAAACCCGTTCCACACGAAACGTTCTTAGCGATGTAAACTAATTAACGTATACAATTAAAGGAATATGTTCAGTGTTTGTACTTCATTTAATTTTCTTCCGTAAAAAACAAGAACAAAACAAAAAACAACAAAAAACAAAGAGAAATAAAAGCTGAAATTTAGGGGAAAATAGAGCAACCTGCTAAACTACATTAAATGTATGTAAAACCACAACGTCACGTAAAACATTGTTAAGTAATGTGATGTCCATTTTCATAGTTCTATACCTACATATTTTTATTTTTAATTTAAATGTTTTAATTTTTAAATTTTAATATTTTTTTTTAATTTATCCATCTCAATTTGTCGTCAATGGCCAGTCCATCCATATATCTCCCTTCTCATGAATTTTGGAACGGAGATAAATTTGCTCATAAGAGTTAAGGTTTACATCTGGGTAAAAGGACAGCCCCGTGAGAAGTTCAACATCTCGAATACTAGCTCTGTGATGTTCTACATAGTCAGCAGATGTCTGAGAAAGAAGGAAAAAAGAAAACACAAAAAAGTTTTATTATTTGTATTTGGTAGCGGGACTTTGTGTCTCTTTGCATATATCAATTCATGCAATATACACCCATAAGTCCCATAACTAAACACTGTAACCAGAATAGAGCCTATGTGATTAAACTGATATTGAAGTCATTTATAATAAATAAATAAATACGTCATTTATATAGCGCTAAATCACAAAAAGTATCAAAGCGTTTCACAAAAAAATATATATATATATATATAAAAAGGAAATAAATACAGTGAAAACAAATAATAACCTAATAAAAATAATCCAAAATACCAACACAAAAAAAAGTAAAAAACAATAAGAGGTTATTAAAAATACAATAGGAGGTTATATAAAAAAAACAATATGGAGGTTATAAAAGTACAATAAGAGGTCATAACAAACAAGAGATTATAAAAAGGTAATGTTACGTAAAATAACTTTAACAAAATACGTCTTCAAACGACATTTATATATTGGCAGCGTTGGACTGGTCCTGATGTCTTTAAAAGTTAAAGTTAAAACATTTATTCCATCACTGAGGATCTGACGTCATCACCAATTGAGCATTAAAGGGGTATTCCAGAGAATAAAGATATTTTAAACCTGAATATCTTACAAAGAAAATCAGCCGTTACAAACATTACCAGCACTCCATTTTTCTTCTTGGACTATAAAATAGCAAGATTAAACTTCTACCTCAATTCGTCCTTTAAAAATAAATGCGACTGTAAAACAAGGATGAAACCTTGAACTCACTTGACAGGTGTAAATGCCATCCATATTGGGTAAAACGAAAGAAATAGTTTCGACGTCGGAACATGAGGCGGACATGACTTGATCACCGGAACATCGAGAAACGACCATAAAAAAATGTGTTGGCAGTAACAGCCTGAAAGAGATAAATATTAATACAAAAATTGAAACTGATTTATCATCAGAGAAAAGGAAGAAACACACACATACACGCGTGCACGCAACACACATACACGCACAACCCCCGATGATCTTCACAGTAATGATTTTAGTTTAGTTTAGTTTAGTAGACAATGCTTAAAGTGCTTGTCCGAAGCATTCTTAAACCCATGCACACTACTTGCAAGTACAACTTTCTCAGGCAAACCGTTCCACTCATTCAAAACCCTATTAGAAAAAAAGTTATGCCGAATATTAATCCTACTTTGTGACTTTTGGAGTTTAAGACAATGAACTCTGGTACAACTACTAGCAAACATGAAAAAGTCAGTGAAGGATAAATTGTCAAAACCATACACAATCTTGAATCTTTTCACGTGGGGATATGGTGCCGAAATTTTTAACACGACTGAAACATGATACATGATACAACATGATACATCATGAAACATGATTGAGCACCGACACCCCACCGCCTCAATCCCAAGCACACGTGTAGATTTAAAAAAAAATACAATTAACGGTAACGACAGTCGATTAGAACATTTGAATGAAGATTTTGCTATTCACGTGTCGCTTTCATGAATTTCGGGACCATCTGCGAGACCGTCAGCATCGAGATCGTAAATCGGACCGGATATGACGTTAATGCCATTGCTTGAGTTAGCCCATTTGGCGACTTGTTGGAACAGGAAACCATCCCACATATCTTCAAGAAAAAAAATAACATAAAAAAAGTAATTAAAAAAATAACATAAAAAAAATAAGGAAGTACATAAATCGTTATGAAAAATAAAATTAATCACGTGAGCAAAATTTAATAAAGCATTCATTTTTTAAGTTTTTCGATATTTTTTTTTATACTGAAATTCCATTTAAATGCAGTTGATTAGGTAGACCAGTTAAATTCGTTTCAAAGAATGAAGGGGAATGAAATCCTACAACTTTCCTGAGATTTCAAACTTTGACTTTTTTTGTTGTGACGTCACAGAAAGATGTAAATTCTACATAGTATGTAAAATTGAAAATATCAAAATTGTTATTATGGAATGTTTATAGAATCATTACTTCAACCACCACGAACATTAAGTTATACGAATTACGTATCACGCAGTTCTTATATGGCTCGTTTAACAAAAATAATTTAAAATGAATTAAATAAAATATAAAATAAATTTTCATCCATATTAACACACAATAAATATATAATAATAAAAAAAATAGTTTGGCATATATTCTTGGGACGCGGATCATAACTAAATTGCGACTTACGAAGAATTGAAGGCAGTCAAAAAATTCATTACGTTGAGACTCGCCTTTGTAATATAGTACTATACTATTATATTGCTTATACGGTTACAAAAGTCGCTGAAATATATTCCTTAAAATTACGGATGTGGAGAAAAAATGTCCACGAATGAAAAAGGAAAGGAATACAAAGATTAGTTCTACCTGTTCTAAATCCGTTGAACTGCATAACAGCATTAGAATTAATTAGAGCATCCATCACCTCATCCTCTGATTGGCCCAATACTGATTAGAGAAGACAATAGAACTAAAGACAATGTACATAGATAATGATGCATCACAAAAACATTTTTAAACTAATGATATGAATCAAAATATTCATTGTTTCCTGACGTGTTTTCCATATGCAACAATTTGCAAGCGCTGGATCATATACTTTTGTGAATACATTGTTGGTTTAGGAGGGGTTGAGAGTGGTGGAGGGAGGGGGGGGGGGCAGCAACAATATAAGCAGTGATTTGATCCGGGGAAGTGTAACAACTCTTTTCGTGAAATATAGACTATATATATAGGAATCATGCAAAGTGCTTCGTTTACAGATCCATAAGGATGTCGTGAACGCAGCTGTTTTTACTTCAGAATGGTAGCTACGACAGGAAGTGGAAGTGGGTGATGACCCGGAAGTGGTTGACTTTAGCGCATGCGCTAGACGGCTACTTATATCTTGCAGGTTATTTGGATAGCGAATGTGTTTGCTTCGATTAGGGATACGTTAGCATGAGAGATACATATACATATAGTATCTATTCGTTTAAGAGTCTTTTATACTTACTTGGCGGATATAAGTAACCTGTTGTTAAATTTTCCATAGATCCTGTTAGATTCGAATCTAAGAAATTGCAGTCGTGAGTTGAAACTTCTGCAGGAAGTCTAACATCAGGACGAGAAAGACAGTCTTCTTTTTCTCCACTAAGAGTTGTGATCTGAAAAATGATGCAATGCAACCACTTTCTCTCAACTAGTCCGGTTATATATATATCTTTAGTGAATCAAGTCATTTCCAAGAGAGCTTTTCCTACAACTGATAACTTTCTCAATTTTTATTTAGCAGGCAAATTAGTATTGTATCCCCCCCCCCCCCCGCCACCCCCTTTCAGTAAAGTCAAATGTTCTCAATTAATGAGCACTAAATGAGGAATTGAAGTTTGATCATAGGTGGTGAAGTCCTAATATTTTCCGCACATTTTGGGTACATACCATGATTTTCAATTTAATACTCTTTACAGATTAAACGTTTAACATTTTTATCACCAAGAGCGATGGGGCAGGGTTACATAGCGGGCTGGGGTGGGAGGGCGTGTCTCCCATGTTTGTGGAAATTTATCACAAAGGTGCCTCTCTCTCATAAATTAGAGATGCTTCTCCAATTACATGCAATAGTAGCCCCGCCCCTCTTCCATCGTCCCTGCACACCACGGTGAAATGGCCGATGGGAATATTAGCTCAAACATCCACTTTGTTTGTCAGTGAGTAAGTAGCAAAAAAGATTCATATGTGTAGACAATTGTAAACATCAGTCCCAGTCCGATGCAATGAAGCGAGCTTACGATAGGCTGCATAGCACATTCATCATTTGCAAATACTTTTTCATATCAATCATTCATCCATCCATCCATCCGTCCATCCATGCATTCATCCATCCATCCACCCATTCATTCATTCATCATCAATCCATCCATCCATGAATTCATTCATCCAATCATGAATTCATCCATCCATCAATTCGTCCGTCCACCCACCCATCCATTCACTTATCCATCCATCCACCCACCTACCCAACCATCCATCCATCCACCCATCCACCCATCCATCCATCCACCCACCCACCGACCCATCCATCCACCCATCCATCCGTCCTCCCACCCACTCACTCACCCATCCACCCATCCATCCATTCATTCATTCATTCATCCATCCATCCATCCATCCATCAATCCATCCATCCACCCATCCATCCACCCATCCATCCACCCACCGACCCATCCATCCATCCACCCACCCATCCATCCGTCATCCATCCGTCCTCCCACCCACTCACCCACCCATCCATCCATCCATTCATTCATTCATCCATCCATCCATCCATCCACCCTCCCATCCATCCGTTTGTTCATTTTCTCACCTGATCTTTTTCAATGGTATAAGTCGCGTATAGTGGTACGCCCATTCTGTGACTGTAACCTGTGATGTAGTTCTCCTGACGTAGTTGGCAGATTTCGTCGCTTAACATGACAATCGGTAAACCGAACGGGGCATGCTTTTCCTCGTTATTAGCCACTAAAACAAAACCAGAGAAGGAGCTGTTAGATAATCTGTAATTCATTTATTTCAGGTGAAACTTAGTTTATATTAAAATACTGTTAAATTAACTTATGGTAGTTTTTTTTAATTATTATATGGTGGCCTCTCTATTCCACTCGAGTGAGCATGTCAGTAATAGCATGCATTTAGGTTATGTGTCTTGCTATTTTTTTCAAAGCACAGTTTTCTATGAAGAAATTCAAACATCGGCTCTAAAATAAGGGTACATTAAACATGCTCTCACATTAGTTCATCTACCTTAAATAGGACACTTAGAAAAAAGTGTAAAATTAAAATTTTAAAATCAAATTTACGTGGTGCGGAAAGTCTAGGAAGGCATGATACCTTTCATTTGTTTTAATTAATACTTGGCTGATCTGATGAGGTTATAAATCAATTTTCAAAAAAGTTGCCTTAAACCAATTGATTTATTTTGGAAGGGGTAGGGGGGGGGGGGACGGGGTGGGTGTAACTCAATAAGGAGGTTGCTAATGACATGAATCCAGGGGAAGTCTTTTCGGATATGTGTTATTGTGTACAAGTTTTGGGAAATTACGTTATTATTGAACCAACTTAGCCCCTTCCCCATTCCCTCCCAACCTGCTAATCTTATGCACAGAGGTGTATAGTGCCAAGTCGGCCCCGCGTGCAATTATGTCATCAAGTCTCCTTTTTGCACTCTTAAACCCATATTTTTTTCCGGCCCATTTTCTCGGACCATAAATTGACCCGGCCAGCCGGCTGAAGCCCACTGATCCCCCCCCCCTCCCCCCGTCTCACCAGGCCTGGGTACGCATAATTAATAGTGAAAGAGCATGCTCGTTTTCTTTACCTGTTTCTAATCGGCTGTCGAAAGCTTTAAGATCATCTGCCTATTAAACCAAATCAAGAAACAGAAACAATTATTAATACAATTGTTTTCATATTGAAAAATAATAATAATAACAAATATAAATATAAATATACAAAAATAAAGAAAATGTCTTCATGAATATGTGAGGGATGGATGAAAAGATCTATCATCTAATACTTAACCAATTTCAAAATAAATGAATCAATGGATGAATAAATGAATGAATGAATATTTGAATGAATGAATGAATAATTAATTGGTAGAACGAAACAAAAGAACAGAGAAAGAAGATAGAAGAATGAAAACTTTAGGGAAATAACAAATGCGACTTAATACGGTAACATTATAGCACGAAATAACCAATGTTGTAGTTGTTAATTCAACAAATAATGTTAGAGAAGAAATAACAGTAGGAAAGAAAACACAATAGAAAAGACATAACAATGAGAATAATAACAATAGAAATAAAGTAACATCAGGGAGGAGAAATAATAATAAATATGAATAACAAAGAATGGAAAATAGCAATAGGAGAAATAACAACAGCAATGAAAAAAGGTAGAAGTAAATACTATTAAAGAAGATGTTACAATAGAAAAAGAAATAACAAAAGATGAGAAATAACAATTGAGAAGAATAACAATAGAGAAGAATAACAATAGAGAAGAATAACAATAGAGAAGAGTAACAATAGATAAGGAATTGCGGAAATGTTTGAGTTTATAGTTAAAGTGTGAGAGTTCATGCAAGATGCACCTTAGAAGGGACAAGTTATTGGATTAACTAATTGACAAATATATTCATTAAATAACTTTGAGGTATCAGGAAAGAATTATTACCGTAATATTGATACAACCGCAACCACTGGTGTCATCTGCGAGTCTTTTGTTGTAAGCAGTATCATCTGTCGGGTAGTCACACGCAACAATGGTGCTAGAAGTAGTAGGAGGAGTCGGTTCAGGGGAAAAACGAACATTCTTTAATAAGTGATGAAGGGCGCCTCGTGTTCCATTGTTCGGTGCTGGAGTGATTTCTAGAATTTCTGTTCGTACAAGTAAAACATATATTGCTTTAAAGCTTTTCACAGTTATTCAGCTTACATTGATTGTGTTTATGGTAAAATCTACTCACAACATGTTAGAAAAGAAATGCAAAATTCAAATGACTCTTTGCAAGAGTATGAGATAAGTAATTAGAATTAAAAAGGATTCTTCTGAAACCACAAAAATCCACACCAAGGAGATGATACCAGTAAGATTTGTGTATATGGATCTCTAAACGAATTAAAAGTATTTATCATAGTAGATTCGAAAGGAAGAGGCTGAGAGGGCGCCGTCCGATAGTGAGGGCGCAGTGCTTAAATATTCCTCTATCATATTCTAATAGCTAGTACACTGCATACGATAAAGGTCATGTGATCATCTTCTTAAAGATGGCATGTCGTCTCATTATCAAAGAATGCAGCTTTTTCAAGGCCTTACTTATTAAGGCATTATCCCAAAAGCTTGATAAGTCTCTCAAAAGACTGAATTAGCACTGTTTAATTATAACCTCACTATATAATACCGAAGTGCCCTGCGTTAATTAATCTAGTTTTGTGAACAAAATAATGAAACAATCCTAATTCATCTTATCGACATTTCATCGTACATGTACGTAACTGTGACGTCATGCATCCTCAATATTCATGATATTATAAACTACCAAGCTTACCACACATTAGCTCATAGAGCTCTATATTATGGAATGGTTCAACCGTTAAGCCCGACTTAAAGGATGGTCCTTGTGCTATAAACAATGCCTGGAAACAAAAGATGATCAGTGATAAAGAGAGTTTATAGAATATTGTATCATGGGCATCAAACAAAATGTTTTACCATGAAACAAAAGCTAAGCAAAATAAAAGAAAAGAAAACCAAATAAAGAGAAATAGAGAGACAAGTTTACGATAGTACAAAGTGGGAAGTTCTAATGTTAATTCCAGATTCTCCACAATTGCTAAAGTGACTGATTTAACGTCACGGTTAGGGAGAATAGTTAAAGGGGTATACAGCGGTAAATTAATAGGTTGCTTAAAAAGAAGCAGAAGTGACTATTAATTTACTTTCTATTGCATACTTATCCGGGTCAATATTTCAAGAATCGCTCTGATATTCATTTACGACCGTTTGTTGTTTCAATCGACAAGTAAACAAAGTAAACATTAAAAAAAAAGATAAATGTCAGAAACAATGTTAAAGGATAAATGCAAGTTTTATACTGACTTTTCACTTTTGATGAGAAAGATTTTCTTTGTACTGGAATGTGCCCCAACGGTTTGTTACATTTCATTTAAGGAAACACATTGAGCAGATGACTATAAAGTTATAACATAGAACAATGTAAGAAGTTACCTTCATCAATTTCCCGAGATTATCATACCCGTGTGTACCACCGTCACACCAGCTCGAAGGAGAACTGAAGTTAATACAAAATATGTGTATTAATAAAGAGTAAAAACATCTAAATAAAACTTTCTTCTCTCCATCCCTTGTCTACTTATCCCCTTACATCTATCTCTTTGTGTTCACCATGCTCATTAACCTGTCTGTATTCTGTGCGTGTTTTTGTCCCTTCTGTTACTGTAACTTGTAGCCTTTGAAGAAGATCCTGCTAGGATCGAAACGTCAGGCCAACTTACTTTTACATATTCTCCTACACAGGCTCTCTAGTTGATAAGCAGTTTGCTAACAGTTTTATTTTATTTTAAAACAAAGCTGTTAGAAAACTGCTATAAATCCACTAAAGAGCCTGTGTAAGAGAATGTGTCAAAGTAAGTTGGCCTGACGTTTCGATTCTAGCAGGATCTTCTTCAGAGGCTGAATGAAAACTAACATAAACTGTACGAGGGACAAATACAAGTACAGAATACAGTGGCGGATCCAGGATTTCGCCGAAGGGGGGGCCCAGATGGGAAATGCCTAATCGTCGTCCTGGGGGAGGGGTCTAAGGGGAGTGGGTGCCCCCCTCCCCTTT
>JAIPMN010011482.1:6493-17511 GCA_020650975.1 Apostichopus californicus
CTCCAGTCCCCTATACAGCCCACCCTCATTGCCCCTCCCCCACCCCAGTATAGGTTCCAGTAGGTGGAATGTAAAGCAAATAATGATAGCACAAACCTAACAATTAATTTATTCCTACATTCCCCATATGGCTATCTCTCTGCATATACAGACTACGGCTACCAACATAATGCCCAAGGGTGCTTTTATATCTTCAATTACCCGTGTAAAACAATGAATAAAGCAGAGATTATCAAGTAACATAAAGTTAGGTGCAACTTACAAGACATGAGAAGTGGCATTTCCGGCAATCTGGGAGTCATTTTTGGCAAAAGAATTTCTCGCTTTTTTACACTTACATTAATGAACCGGTATGTCATCATTGTTGTAGAAGACCATAAGAGGTGTCATGACCAGGATTTTGCACCAACTTATTTTGGTGTCAATTTATGCGGCGGTGCTAATTATATCACCGTATCAAGTATAATTTAGACCACCACATTCAAATTGACACCATATTCACAGGCATTGTCGCACGATGGAATAAATTCAAGACCACCATATCCCTATTGACAAGGCGAAAGATATGGTAGCAGCCAAATTAAACCGACACAACCATGTTGATTTTATACGGTGCAATACAATTGACACCACCATATGTAAATACCAACTGCCGCCGTGATATAAATAGCGCTAAATTATCATTGATATACACGGGGATATATAGTTAGCACCGCCATATCTTTTTTGACCTGTTATCAATTAGTATCTGTTTAGGGGGGGGGGGGCTTGCATGTTGAAGAGCATGAATGGAAGTACATGTGGTGCAAAAATTTGGTCAATTGTGGTAATTTTAGACCCCTGTATAGGCATCCCAGGAGCAGCGTACGGAAATTGTTTACTACTGAGTGAAGAGGTTTGTTTACAAGTGGCGAAAACTTCAGGCTCTGATAACAAAACATTTGCGCGGTCATGGTACGGAAAATTGATGGTGCCATAAAAGGCCGACTTGTCAGCTATCCAGTGATGGTAAGCGTTTAGCTAGTGAGAACTTCTAACTAGACTTAGAGACCACATTATACTTTTGTGATTTATTGTGTAAGTCAATGGGGCTTTTAATGGGCGTATGCTACCATAGAAAAGCTTTTTTCGGAGTCGCTTTGAATGTCAAAATCCTCAAAATTGTTGTCCCGTTTCGAACATGGTCATCTGCTAAAGTACAGATCATGGGGAAAATGTGACTCGTGAGCAAATTTTCTGCGCCACGCGAAGTTTCAAAATTAAACGTTGTTAATGTGGCTCATGCATGGATCCTTATAATATATGCGCACTATTTAATGAAGCCTTGAAGCAACTGAAAACAGTGAAACTAACCGAATGGCCAGAAAAGAAATCATGAAAATATGTGAGTGTGTATCAGGGTTCGGTTTCTTCCGGAAGAAACCTATTTCTTCCGGGGACGTGGAAGAAACTGGAAGAAACCTGTTTCTTCCTGGTTTCTTCCAGTCTCTTCCGGAAGAAACTGGAAGAAACCGGAAGAAACTGGAAGAAACTGTGAAAATTGGCATATAAGCAGCACAGCCCACATACATGATAAAGAGACAAATAGCTTACCGCATCTGACTGAAATGCATACCATTGAAACCATCAAAATATGATATTTTTGTTTTGATTATAATTTTGGGTTGTTTTTCTGCACCAAAAGATGTTTGCTTATAAATCACATTTATTGAAGGACTACTTATCATCTCGCGATCCCCCCATCAACCAGAATTGCATAACTGGCCATACTATATGAATGATTACCTGGATTGGCCCATGCACTGAGGATTTAATACAAGAACACCAAGAAAATAGCCAAACAATATCTGTTAGATTTTAGGCAATAGTTTAATTTCTGCAACTCCCTAAATTACAACTTGTAGTTAACAGGAGGACTTGTCATCCCAACAGCAAAAAGAACAAACATCCACAATTAAACACAGCTGGCCACGAGCCAGCCCTCATTTCACACTACAACTTCCAGTCGAATCTGTAACCCTCATGTCTTGAGTTCAATCTCCACAAAATATGGTCGTAGTGGGCAATGTAATCGTAGTAATGAACGTGCATTGTAGTAGGCCTACACTAGTTTCCAGGGAACACTTGCCCCTCCACTTAGAAAATAGTTTTTAACTAAGAACTGGGCTATGATCAGGACCATTCTGGTCTGCAAAATATTGCTTGCCCATAGTTGTTCCCTGAATTGTCCGATGCTAGTAGCCTAGTGCTACGTATATTGTGTACAGTATATGGTGGAGGCAGGTCATGTGCTCCAAACCTAGATATAGACTACCTAGATGACACTATAGTGCTTCTTGTCCATTTATTACATAGTTAGAAATCATTGCAGGTTGTTATGAAACTTTATCAGCAGTTTTTCCCCAAAAAATGAGTTTCTTCCATTTTGTCCGGAAGAAACTGGAAGAAACCTATTTCTTCCGAGTGGAAAAAACCGCGGTTTATTCCGCGGCTTTTTCCACCCCCGGAAGTAACCTGCGAACCCTGGTGTGTATATAGTATATAATTGTAATACGACACTACAACATTACAGGTAGGCAAGATGCCCATGTGAAATATTTCGATCCTTCATTTCTTATCATAATGATATATCTCCCACATTTTGCACAGAGTATATGTTCGTTATCCGACCGCGGGGATGATTAGGGTAAAGAAAACTTCAATGTGGCCGCGGTAAATCAATTACTTTCCCAGACCTATACCACAGGTCACGATTTCATTATCTACCCACGGCCCCCATTCCGCCCTCCCTCCTCTCCCATCTACACTGCGGCCCGCAAAAGACTCTACATTTTTAACTTCGTGACGGGAGCAACTGACAATGCTTGCGACTTCACATTCCAAGCCACGCAATGACTCGAGACTAAAACTTTTTCACTTTTAAATTGTTGCAGATTTATGAAGAAAAATTTCTTATCTATTACTAATTTCCGATATTTGATTTGATTATACTTCAGGTACTTAGCCTTAACCGACTTCATACAATGTCAGAGCACTCATACTAAAGCCGGCCGCATACTGTCCCAGTAGACGCGACTTGACTCACCACTGTCTCGACCGTCAAACCAAGGTTTTGATAACTTCGTGGAAAGTGGGGCAGGATCAATCGATCACTACGATTGATCGATATTCTATCAATTTTAAATTGAGCCGACCCAAATGTTGCGTCTTCCCAACTAAAAGTCGGTGACGGTTGCACTGTATGCTGCGGTATACGACTGCAACTACCAATTTTCAACAAGGTGCAACCACGAGTATACTTATTTTCTCACGTGCACTAAACGAGCACCGACCTAACAGAACATCGGAGGTTGTACACCTTCAGAGATACTTAGTCTTTCAGTCACCCAGTGTGTGTTCATCAGTGGTTTAATGCTCGCTCGGGAGTTAGTTGATCGACTATGGCTCTGTATCTTGATGGCTACCGTAAACTAATTCTGGACATTCTAGATGCTTTGGTTTTTACCAGTCGAGTTTGATCGAGCAGTCTGCCGCCAGCTTAACTTTTCGAAAAGGGTCGACGCCTCTGTTGCAGTGAGTTGAGAAAGAAAATATCTGGAGTGAGAACGAAAATAGTTATAGCTTTCTTCATGTTTTCACTTCTTAACAAGAGGGCGTGAAGTAGTTATTACCAGAGCCGTATACAAATGGCTGTGGTTATTTCTGGGACGTCGCACTGCATTTGGAACTCTTCGGTCAGCACCGGTCTCTGTCATCGATTAGTAAATAGCGCCATGAATTTTATCAGCTAGCCTATTAACTGTTGAAGCATATATTACGGCTGAAATATGGTCATTTCGGAAACATAAATTGCTTTGATAGTCAGGGGTTAACACGAATGGTTTCTTAGGACAGTTAATTTTTTTTATTTTCATAGTATAGGTAGACCATTGTGTCATGCACTTCTTTGACAGTGTTAACCACAACTAGAGGTTAAAGCATCGACGTATTTATGTAGTGGAACGCAACATAAAAAACACAGCAGTGTCTAAACTACAGAAGGGCCAGTGGCCAATGAAGCAGGAACGATAAAAGAGAAAGCAGATGTTGCAGATGAAACATGAACGAACTGATAGGTATCCTCGATCATTTGTTATTGATATCATTACTGAAGGCAAGCTGTGAAGACTAAAATAGGAGACATTATGAATAAACATGTCTTTTAGGCACAGGTTTGTCATACAACCTGGGTAGCTTAGGCTACTTTCTCTAAGTCTAATTTGTAGGCTGAGGCCTGACTTCTTGAGGCTACAATTGACATTAATACTGACGTTAGTTCTAATACTTAGTGCATTAATTAACCTAACTTCTCCGCGTGAATCTATAAACACACACATAACTGTCCTTTTCCTCTTTATGAGCAAGGCATAACTTGCCTCTTTCACTTTCACTTCAATATGTAGGCAGAAGCACTGTTGTAGTCTATTGTTTGTTAGGTGGACTAGAAATGCATTTAGGCATAACTGTTGTTAGGCTACACAATTAACTTATGTTTCCCTTAAATATTGTTCTGTTAGTGTTAGTCTGTACCTTATAATATCAAGGATATTCCACAGCTTCAGTGAAACAACAAGGCCTAGTAACAGGTTAGATCTGAGGCTACCTTTTACTTTTTTAGGAAAAAAAGCAGCTGTTTCCATATTTTTAATTCCACAAAAGCTAATGCTATTTAGAATAAAGTGAAAATTTATTGGTAAGTACTTTTGTGAATGTTTACCATAGTTAATCATTGCTCTGTATTAGTTATCGAAATGTGATTTGTCAAAGATTATAGAGTTACACTTACCCAGCCAGTTGATACAAACTAACTACAAGATTGTTTGGATGAAATCTTTCCATTACTATTTCAATTGTTCGATGAAAAATATTGAAAAACTTATGTTGGTCTAATAACAATATTCCAGTTTTATGTCTTTCATATTTACAGGTGAAAGTAGACACAGTGGAAAATGGCGGTGCAGAAAAGGTACATATTAGCATGCTGTGTAGTACTATGTCTCATTGTTCTTGGTCATTACCAACGATTTTGGGGTCAGAAATATACCATCCCAATTAAACAAGGGATCAAAAAGCCTGCAGTTCATGATAACTTCAACCGATGGAAACGTTTGTTGGCAAACAGATCGTACGCATATTCAAGTGTCATTATGGCCAATGCGAAGCCACATCAAAGACTTAAAACGGTCAAAAAAGAAAGTGGGTTGCCCGCCCGCATTGACTTACATGTTGGGAACTTGTCTGTGAAAAGCTCCAATATTAATAGGACCTGCTTCTTCTTTGAAAATGGAAACGTTTACAAGCCGGTACCATGGGACAAGGAGGTTCTCAAGACTAGACACTGCAGCAGACGACTGCCAGATGCGATCATCTTTGGCACCAGACAGTGCGGTGCTAGCAAGCTGGATTTCTATCTTCGCACACACCCGGATATAGCCTTCACCGCCAGGGAAGAAATGCATTTCTTTGGGTCGCCAAAGGAGTCGAGGGGTATCGATTGGTACCGGAATCAGATGATGCTGTCTAAAGCGAATCAGGTCACGATGGAGAAGACTCCAAAATACTTTGTGCGCCCCACAGTTCCAAAGAAACTACGAGACATCCTCGGAGAGAGGACGAAACTGTTGTTGGTTCTCCGCGATCCAGTCGAGAGAGCCATGTACGACTTCTTACAGTTACGACTCCTTTGGAATGAGAAGGGCACAGAGCTGATGGACAGATGGGCCGATTTTAATGGGACCCTAGACAACTATTACTTCTTACTGAACAGCTCATTCGAGACAACTGTCCTTAAATCTTCTGGACAAGTACGGCAGGAAAATGCCTTGGTATATGTCGGTTGCTATTCGTATTTCTTGGATAGGTGGCTGAAATATTTCCCCGTGTCTCAGATTTTGATAGTGGATCACGAAGAACTTGAACACGATCCTGTTCCCGTCTTGAAAAGGACCGAAAAATTTCTTCGAGTAAGTCAGTACTTCACCGAAGACAAAATGTATTTAAATCCAGAGAAACAGCTCCATTGTCTGTCGAGTCCTTTCAACCATTGCGCTGACGAGAATCAAGGACGTGTTCTTCCCGAGGTCGACAAGGCCGTGGTTCAGAAACTGAGGGAGTTCTATAAGCCATACAATCAAAAGCTCTGCCAAACGTTTCCACAGACATGCAGATTCAGTTGGATGTAAAAAAAGGCCGTGGCTATTCTTACGACTAGTTGTAACAATTATCTATAAACTATTCTTACGACATCGGCGAATTCATGCGCAGTAAAGTAAATAAAGCAACTGCGCGTGTAGTAGGGGTAACCCTAACTATAATCCCTAATCCTAATCCTAACCCTCCCCTAACCCTAACCGGAAATTATTGTTACTCATTGTTGTAAAAATAGTACTCTGGTTGTAAAAATAGCAACTGCGCATGCGTAATCGGAAATTATTCTTACGACTCGTCGTAAGAATAGGCACTTTGGTAAAAAAAAACAACAGAAAATAATCGTCCGCACCCCAATATGTCGCCACGAAAGTGGACCAGAAAGGTTAAAAACTGATAAATATTGCAAACTGGCAGAGCAAAGAGCCAACTCGGTTGTTTAACAAGAATTATGCAAAATGGCAGAGACCAATTTTAATGTTGAAATTTGTGTAGCGTTTTTGAAGGCTCCGAAGCCCTTGCCTTCTAAAGTACTATGCTTCCTATGTAAAAAATCTGCTATACATCTTAGGAATTTGGCAATTTTGTATAGTTTTTGGCTATGTGATACTGGATAAATTATTCCCTGAATGGAAGGTATAACTATTTGCCCACTTGATGTATACATATATGTTTCGGTTACATTCGACGAGATACTGATTTGATCCAGACAATTTAAAATCAGCCCTGTCTGTAAATTATTTTGAACTTTTATAGGAAACTATAATAAGATTGACCCCACACGTGTTGTCAACTACACTGCACAGGTCCTTCCAAACTGACTAAGATTTTATTATCGAGTCCTCAATAATGTTGTCCGCATTTTCTCTACACACTATCATTAACACTCCATGAAAAGAAGTCCTGAACTTTGCACAATTGTTCTTCTATTGAGGAAGTTATGTGAGTGTTGTGTTGTCTCAGAAATTTGTATAAGATGTCCCGTAGGCAGCCTCAATCTCATATACATCAGCAACTAGCTGCTTGTGTGATTTGAGTAAATGGCACAAATTTGGCTGCATTTAGTGTTTGCATTGTATCATATGGCAAATTTGACTTCAATTATTAAATGTGTAACATTCCTCAGTTTCTTCCTACATTCAGCAGCCAATTTGGTTCAATAAATCTTTTTTGTGGCACAGGTGAAGTTGTGTCTTTAGACACTCAGCAACATCCTTTAATCAAAACTACTGAAGGACAAGCAGTATATTTGCTCAAAATTCTGATATTTGGACATTTACCACCATTAAAAGACCATTTCACTGCAGTTGATGGTATACATGTCAAATATGGGAAGTCAAATATCAGAATACAATAACGTGTATCCATAATGACTGACACTTTCGCAACCTTTTTTTTCAGTTTTTCTTCAAATTATGTAAATTCATTGTAGTATCAGGGATAAGCTACAACCTTCCCAGTCAGTTTCACTAAAATTGGTCTGTAGAATTGGGTCAACTCAGATTTCAAGGACTTTAATAATAATTTTAATTTTAAGCTGTTTCTACGTCTTTTGGACCAGCCTCTGATCTTGTGATAGATTTTTCTCATTTAAATCATAGAAAGGCACTCTATAAGCCAAAGGAGAGGTTTGCATTTTTTTTTAATAATTGTAAATCTCTTGTGGTGAAAGCAACTCAAAAAAAAAGGTTTGGCAGAAAAAGAAAAAAGGAAAAGAAAAAATGTTGGCCAAAATTTAGATATGTTTGAGGGAAGTAAATCTCTTCCTGTTTCTATTTCTTCTTTATTACATTTTGAATTGGAAATCGTTTTAATTTTTAATCAACTGGTGCTTATCCTTTAAAATTTATATATCTTATGTGAAAAAATAAATAATATGAATCTAAAATCTAGACACTCGGTAGATACTCCGACTAGTTTGACCATGCAATATATATATAGCCTTGACAAAGATGAAGTCATTTTAAGAAGAAAAAAGTCACGGGTGTAGAAAAGGTCTTCATTTAGTTCTGGATCGTATATTTTAATTTGTCTATGAAAAGGGCTGTTTTTTAAAATAACTGTAATCATGAAAATGTTTAAGATTTAAACTTTATAATTTCTTTTTATGCTATGGCACACACAGTGTATTTCCATAACAAAAATGTTTAATATTTACTGATGCAATGGATTCAAATCATGTAAGGATAGTTTCACCATATATATGTAAAATACATATATATGTTATTTCAATTAAATTAAAAGCCAAATTATAATGTGGCTGTTGGATTCTTTGACACAACACAACTATCATGTTCTGTCAAGTGTCAACTGCACCATTAGGCAGTCTAGTTCAATAGGTATTGGAAGTACTCTCTATGTAGAATTTCTGATAACGTACAGTTTGTGTGTTGTATTAATGTCACAACAGGTTTAGAAATATCCTGTGATAACATTTAACCTTTCAGAGGAACAGTCATAGTTGACCTACCACACTTTCATAGCAGACAAGGGCGTAGGAACCGGGGGTGCTGGGGGGTGGGGGCGCCAGCCCCCCAGTGAAAAATATGGGGGGGCGGAAGTATCATTCCGCCCCCCCGCTTCGCAAGTGAGAAAACCCCTTTTTCATTTCCAAATGAGAAAAAAATCACATTTGGAGCACCAAATTGCATCTAAGGCCAGGTGAAAATGCAAAATTATTTACAAAATGGAGTGGGTGTTGAAGTGTGCTATATTGCACCAAATTGCATCTGAGGCCACCTGGAAATGCAAAAAAAATCCCCTCCCCTTAGACCCCTCACCCAGGCCGCCATCAGTTTTCAGCCCCCCCACTCAAAAGTACCTTCCTACGCCACTGATAGCAGATGTATCCAGCCTAGCCTACTGTATTTCAGTGAAGCTACTTTTGTCTTTAACTGTTATTCACCATCCTTGTTTTCTTAATTCAAGTTATTAGTAAAGTCTATTAACAAATCTATTTCATTTTGACAAAATGTTTTCATTCAGATGATTTACTGACATCATTATTAATTACAATTTAACCCAAATATGCGATGATCAATTGAAAATATCAGCAAAATGGTCTTCATTATTTGAAAATAAATACAATAAAGCTAGTAAGCTGTATCTTATCATGGTCATAAC
Organism: Apostichopus californicus; assembly: GCA_020650975.1. Classification (NCBI taxonomy): domain Eukaryota; kingdom Metazoa; phylum Echinodermata; class Holothuroidea; order Aspidochirotida; family Stichopodidae; genus Apostichopus; species Apostichopus californicus. The sequence goes on from JAIPMN010011482.1 coordinate 15,803, forward strand.
AAATAAATATAAAATAAATATGATAAGGTTTAATGCTATATGCTACTTCAATTTGACCAAGATTTAATACTCATAAAGTTAGTAATGCAGTATACTATTTTAAGTTCACTCAATCTCAGTTCACAACATGGTATTCTGCTAAGACTCATTAATGTAGTTTGCTACTATGATGCTCTAAATGCACAGAAATTGGATTCTTTTAAGGATTTATTAATGCAGCATGTTGCTGTAATTTTCATGTGATGGAATTGTGTAATCAGTTATTAACTGTGGTATGCTACTTTTTATTTCGTTTTAAGTTTTAAGTTTAAGTTTGTTAAACTGTATTCTGCTAGGATTTATCATTGTATGTTGCTGCTTTAAGTGTACAAAGATTGGATTATGTGTGGAATTTATAACTGCAATGTGCTACTTTAAGTTCACTAAACTATTCCGCTAAGACCTGTGAGCATAGTATGCAGCTTTCAGTACACACATAGATCAAATTCTGTTAGGATAAATATATGAAAATACAATATGCTACTTTAAGTGCACTAAATTGTATTCTGCTAGGATTTATCAATGTAGTATGCTACTTTAAGTTCACAAAGATTGGATTCTGTAAGGATTTATTACTGTGGTATGCTACTTTAACTTCATTAAACTATATTCTTCTAGGTTCTATATATGCAGTTTGCTGCTTTAACCCCACATGGTTGAATCCTGTAAGGATTTTTACCGTGGTAGGCTTCTTCATGTTTACTTAATTGTAATTGTGCTAGGATTTATCAGTGTATCAGTATGCAACTTTAGGTACACAAACATTTTGTTATGATTTATTAAAAGCATATGCTTCTTTCAGTATCAAATTACATGCTAGGATATATGAAAATGTGTGTGGATTAAAAAATTGTTCAAATTAACTGAAGTAATTAACTTAACCAGTAAGCATTCATGTACTGTAGTGAAAAAAATGCTCCTAGTGTTGGTTCAAATTTTAAGAAATCGTCAAAATTATCATTAATAGTATCATTATCAGGCATTAACTTCTGCTTTAGCGTAATATTAAATATGGATGAAACTATTGAAGATGGGTTTGTGTAAACATATGTTAGGTATTCATTATCAAAGATAATTTATAGTCAATGTTTGGGCAAGGATCCAATTATTCTGGAAAGGGGAGAGATTTTGACTCAATGTGGTATTATAAAATTGTTCAAAGCTATTAAGAATTTTTTGAACTGTAGTCTTGCAGTAAACTCGTATGTTGATTATTGCTGCAGTTACGTGTGTGCTTGTTGTATTGTTCCATATTTGCATGTACATATCCTTTCTAGTTGTAGTTGTAATAATACTGGCAATGCATTGTGTTCATACTGAACCAAATTTATTCTTCAAAGTTTTATAAAAAAATGTGTAAAATGATCCTTTCAGCCTCAAATCTCTGGGTCAAATATATTCCTGAGACAGCCATCCCAACAGATATATATATATAAGTCTACAGTGGAATCAAGACCCTCCTTACTTTTTTCAACCTCTGGATTTCAATTTGCCTCCATAGCCTAGTTGGTTAGGGTGTCTGCATTTAAAGCAGTCTACCTGGGTTCGAATCCTGGTGGAGACTGGAAGTTTTTCAAGGTTCTGGATTTTCCAACTCATTACAATTTCAAATATATATACATATGGATATGTATATATGTACACATATATATATATATATGTATGTATAT
>JAIPMN010011483.1:0-11420 GCA_020650975.1 Apostichopus californicus
GGTTTATCGGTTCAAATACAGACGGTGTGTATGTCACCTGAAATCGTTGGTTGAAAAGATGTCAAAGTCACGTGACCTGTGTACAAATCAAACTATAAGCGATATACGAGATACAAACACCATCATTGAGCTATAAAATATAGGTCGCTGTCATGACTAGCTCCCCCCCCCCCCAAAAAAAAAAAAAAATCCGGGGGATATCATGGATTAAATGTTCCTTCACATACAAGGCCAAAGATTTGATCTAATCTGAAAATGACCAAAAACTTAGCTCTTTACATGATATTGAACTCCTACCGGCCCCTACATATCATGTATTTTTTGTTTGTATTTTTAGATCCTCCTGCAAGCAAGAACTCGAGAAGAAGCCTGGCTTATCAAAGCCGCAAGCTGACCGAAGTCAGTCTCTGGCATTCATATTTAACGTCCATGATTATGAATTGTCAACAACTCTGTAACTGGACGACATACATTAATCTTGGAGTGACTCGAACCGGGGACCAACTATGATTGAAAGGCACCATCGATCCTCTCCAGCCCCCCCCCCCCCCCACCTCTCCATCTCCACCTTCACCCCTAAACAAATGAGAAGAGAAAACATGACGAATGTCAGTTAACAGATACACACATATTTTATTTTCATTTCTTTTCTTATCATCTACAAAAAGGAACTATTTCATTTACACACAAAATCAACCAATGCAAGGCAAGTGGAAGCATCAATAAAGTATATAAGAACTTCACAAGGCCACTAAAATCTTAAGAACATTTTTTTTTCATTTTTTATAATCATAAACAATGTGATTTCTTTCAATGTCGGAATGGTTACAAAAAAAGGCAAAAAAGGAGTTTCTTGGAATGCTTGTCAATATAAAACTTCAATAGTCACCTACAAAGGTGGACATTTTTAAGTCAACATGAAGTAACATGTTCAAAACACTATTCAGGGTATTCATTCTAGTTTATTTTAGTAGTTTAGTAGAAAAAAAAGGATCAGGAGGGACAGATCAAGTCCCCATCAAGGACCCTATAGGAGAGAAAAATATGAAGATAGAAACACTCAGACCCGATTACAATGCTTAAAGTGCTTGTCCAACGCATTCTTAAACCCATTCACACTACTTGCAAGTACAACTAGTGAAATAGCTCTTTTGACAACAATCAATAGAGCTACACATTAAAAGTAGCGGCATTCAATGGCTTGTCCATCAGAGTGAACTTTTATGAAGACACAACTTGTGTCACAAAAGATACAAAATCAACGCAACATCCAGTTTACCAACATTTCTGAAAGGGGGAGTGGCTGACCCCCTAGACACCTTCCATGGAAGACGAAACATCTTAGCTGCACCCGCAACCCCCCTCCCTCCCGCCCCCCTAAACCCGGCACGTGCCCTCCTTTGACCCCCCCCCCCCTAGCTACGCCACTGGAACATGGCATAAACCGTAGAGTCATTATCACTTGGAACAAAGCAATGGTTGAAAAACAAACACGATATAGGTTTAAAACATAGTTACAATTTAAGATTGCTGGGGAAGAAAAGAAATTGTAAACACTTAATACTGATAATGAAGTACCTACAGCTGCATAACAATGAATCAATGGAATGTATCACGTCTGGACAACACAAATATGAATTATTGCACTTCTTTCAAAATAAACCATTTACCGCAAATCAAAACCCCTGACTATTAAATAAATTGCAAGTTCACACAAGTTTTGTCACACAACCACAGAAACAACTTCCGTTGTCAAAATACATCTAAAATATGCCGGAAAAAGAACAAAATTTCTGGTGCGGAGGAATGAAAATTCACAACAGCACCATGAGTAAAAACTAATTGGACAGATATAATAAAAAATCATAATATATAATACAATAAACATAAGTTATTATAAAACCAAGAATCATATGTAAGCAATATCAGTTTTATATCACCATGAACAAAATTAACATAACACAAATAGAGTGACCAAAGCCACTTGCAAAAAGAGCGTACTTATTGTAAAATGTCAGGGAAAACAACTGGAAAAGTGCTAATAGAACTTTAGGCAGAATAACTCACACAGGGTAATGAATATCACAGGCCTTTTCGAATTATATCATTTTCAAAAACTTACATGAAGAAAAAGGAATATATTTTTTAGCATGAAGAAATCAACATTTTGCACACACAAAAAAACTGGTGTTGGGTGGGTATATATAAAACTGGACAAGAAAATCAAGGCAGTTTGAATTAGTTTGTTTTCCATTAAGGTTCACTCTTAGTAATATCTTAGTAATTTAATCTTGCAATTTATTTGACAAATGCAGCTTTTTATCATATGTTAAAATATCATTCCATACATCTTCAAACTGTGTGTTTATTAACTTCTTATCGACGTCAGACAAGAGATGTCTGAGCTCAATACAGCACCTGTAAATTTAATCAACTACGATAGAGGCAAAAATCAACTACGATAGCGGCAAAAATATGTTAAATATCATTTATTATGAAAACAAAATGTGTGGCGACTCCTTATTGGCCTCTCTTCCGCATTAATCTTTCTAATTTTCTCAAATTGTCCTTCAAAATGAGGTTATCAGGATCCAGTTGTAGGGCTCTGTTGTACTTTGTCTTCGCTTCTTCATGTTCACCCTGTACGAAAGGACAAGATTGTGGTATCAAACACATGGTACCTTCATTTAAACACCCAAATCAAACAGTCTTTAATTAATCTGCCTTTGTCCAAATAAAATAACTTTACGCATTAGACCGTTGTAATTAGGCATTTATCATAAACCGTATGTACCTATGAGTTTTATATTAAACCAGAGTAAGGCACCACATCATTCTATCACATTTAGGATACTGCACAAGATGAATAACTGTCTATTGTGTACAAAACTTGTATTTAGCTTATGTTCTTGACTATGTTTATGATGATAGGCTAATATGTTAATATGGACAAAGTATCGATCTGACATTAAGAAAGGAACTGAGGTAATGCACCAGAACGGAGTTACGGAGTTCCGTCAAGCAAGGAGCTGTGTGTTGGAAGATGCTATAACCTGACTTCTTCATGCATGGCAATGGGAGTTGAAGCTGACAAAAAGGTGATGTGAATGCAGGGATGTGCCCAGGATTTCCTGAGTGCCGGGTATACTGATCGCCGTCCTGGGGGAAGGGTCTAAGGGGTCTGAGAAATGCTGGCACTTGTGTAGCTTTTTAAGCACATACACAAGTAGTAGTTTTACTAACAATTTACATTTTTATATTTTTTTAGTGAAATAAATTACGTAACTGGTAAAAGTTATTAGCTTGTTTCAAAGAGATTTTACGAGGGACCGATTGAGAGCCGTAAGTAATGTTTCTCACATGCGTAACTGATGCATTATTAGTCTGTATGATTTTGGCATAGACTAAGCCCAATTTATGTTAAATATATTGTTAAAAATGTCGGGATTTTAGATGAAAATAGTGCTGGGCGGAATTCACGATTTTTAAGACAGTGCTGGGCGGTAATTTTTTGTGTTGGGCGGGGCCGCCCAGTGCCGCCCAGCGTGGGCACATCCCTGCGAGGGTTTGTCTGTCACTCTTTACAGAGGATGAAGAATTTGAATACTCTGTGGTTTACCAGATGTTGTGATCATACAAATAAAAAAACTTCATTTACGTTTGAGAAGAACTTACCTGAAGGTGAAGTAAGGCACCCATATTAAGGAATGCACTGGCAAACGATGGATCTAAGCTAGTGGCCTGGCCATACTCCTGAAAAATGTTTGAGAAATAATAAGCATGACAAAAGTGACAAGGATTAGTTGTATTTCCAAAAAGTGGTCTTTGATGGGGTCCGCAACGTCCTCTTGTAAAATACCAAACGGCTGGTATTTGCAAGATGATTTGAAGATGATCCTCTTGCACGAGTCATAAGGAGATTAACCTCTGGGCAATCCTACCCATTCACCAGTATACCGGCCATTTTAAAAGTTGAGTAAAAGTTGAAGGTTTACAGTTTTGTTTGAGGCCAAGGCCCCCCTCACATGATTGACAACACTAAGCCCTGGTCATTGGTAACTTGTCACACCCACACGTCAAAGTGTTCACAATTCAAACAATCCCTCCTGGGACACTAAAGTGCACCACATCTTTGTGTCCCCTGGGGGACTTCCCATAGGGTGCAGCCACAAACCAGCAAAAGCAATTATAATTACAAGTTACCGCGCAAGTCCCCATTTATACACATGGGTGAAGAGAGGCAATTGGAGATAAAGTGTCTTGCCCCAAGGACACAACGTAAAAGACCTGGCACTCAAACCTGCAAACCTTATATCGCAAGTCCACTGCCTTAACCACTTGACCACAACGTTTATGCTTTCTTGTATTACAAGAGGGTATTAAGGACTTCATCAAAAACGAAGAACAAGAAATAAAAGGTCAATATTCTTTTTATAAACCTTCATCAGTTTAAACACTTTCGTAGTAAGTAAGAACAAGATTTAGGAATTTCTACATACAAGTTTAAAAATTCCTCCAAACCTATGCGACTAAAGCAAGATGCATCTTTCAGCTAACTGGTATTTAATCTCAGCATAATTATGCTAATGACTGCAACTGCCAATTTAAAAAAAAGGGAACTCCTGTGAAATTCAAAACCTAAGGAGTACTAAATAAGCCAATGTAATTAGATTACTGCTCGTCGGGCAATGGAATGCAGAAGTGGCCCAACTTTCCATCTAATTCACACAGCAACAGGAGCAAGGCTAACTTCTGGGTAGGCTTGTGAGGTTAAAGATATATTGGTATTTTGCACTCTCTACCAAGAAAGAAATATTCCTCCCATGATTTTCAGAATTTATATATTAGCATTTGCCACTAAGTCATACCTCTGATGCTGCCTGGTAACGCCCTATGTTTTTCAAGTTGTTTCCATACTCAAAATGAAGCTTGGCTTGAAGAGCATCTGGAAGGGAGCTTGCCTTGCATATTCTTATGGCCTCTTTTAAGTGTGATGATGCCTGTATAGGATAACGACAGAAAATTTAGAAGATGAGAAATGATGATTAAATGGAATAGATTAAAGAGAAAATAAAATTTGTTACATAAAACTGGACAAGTAAAAAAAAAATGAATGAAAAATAAAAAAAAAAAAAATTCACATCGAGGTGTCAGGACTCGATAGGATTCAATTGAATTTAATCTGATAGAAGGGCAACACACGGTGGGTAGACATAATTAGCTACAGACACCACAGACTCCCAGTCTAATGCTACCTGTGGTCTTGGCAGAGGTCACCTGACTAGCTGAGAGAGTGTGACACTATACAAATAATGAATGGTTATGAGTGCAATAGTGCAAATATTTCATGAGTTGAAAGATTACATCTTTCAACGAATGAAATATTTGCACTATTGCACGAATGGAAACCATTCATTATTTGTTTTATACAACACCTTCAAATTTGGATATAATTGGATGTAAAATGCGCTCATGCAACAGATTGTTTTGAACAGACAGGTTTCTCTGCTCTCTTACCATTGAAAAAAGTGCTATCCAAAAAGTATATTGCACGGTTCTATTTCATAGCGTGCAATAGAGCGGATTTTTGCATGCAATCGACGAGCAATTGACCAATCAAATGGCCGGAATATAATTAGGTGTTGTATAATACTTAATGGTTCACCAGTAGTAGAGGACAATACCCTGAAAATTGTAACATGGTGACCAGCACCTCAACACTTATTCTCCTGGCTACACTGCTCTGTACAAACACAAACTTATTACTTACATCAGCACACACACACACTTTCCGTTGTAAACCCTTGTTTAGTTGTAGGTCACAGGTGAATATTACACCAACCACACAATACATTGTGTGGCATATATCATATGCATTGCATGTATGGTATATACTGCCTGAATATAAGTATTGGTCAGCCTAAATTTATATTCAGACCATAAAATATATATTGACAAAACTATATAATAATATATAATATATAATAATATATATAAAATAATTTTATTATTAGACAATATGGCAGATGGGTTAATCTAATGAAAGGTACAACGAATTGTAATATAGAATTATTTTATAAAAATTTACAATAGATTTCTATTCTTAAACAAACAAAAACAAAAAGCCTGAGAAACAAGAGCCCACAAACTCCACAACAGATTTTTATTCTTAAACAAACGATAAAATGCCTGATAAAAAATAAGCAACAGTTCAAATGGCAGTTAATGGTGACCTAAGAAAATTGACCTTTACTATCACAAAGGCAGACAAACTATGAGAAAGTTTTGTCAATCATATAAATATGCGACCACAAATTATGGCCACACAGAGTAAACAAATTAAACAATATACTTTAGGCATATGAGACTTGCGTGAGAAACTATTATTTTTCAAGGTCAAACATAAAGTACTAGAGGCGGGGTGGAGGGGGTCGGTCTATCAGATTATACATTTAAATTATTTGTATTTTGGGTGGGGGGGGGGGACTTTTGTTTTGTGTAGGAAATCATGAACTTTTCTAAATTTCTAATTCAGTGTTTACTTAAAATATTTTTTCCTTTCTTTTTCTAAAGCTTGCCTTCTGAGACAAACATAACTAACATTTCAGTTTATAATCACAGATAAATGTTTTCCTTAAATTATGTTCTGTTGACTCATCGCTTTCACATCTTAATCTTTTCAGGTTAACGTAGGTAATGTTCTGTCACTAACCAGCTTTTATCGATGATTCTTTAGGAAAGCTGTAACCATGACATTGCTCCCAGATCTCCCTCTTCTCAGGCATAACATAAGTGATGCTCTGTCACTAAGCAACTTTGAAGGATTCTTGAGAACAGCTCCGTGAACTAGCTACTACTTCAGACAATTTTTCCTTTTGAAGTGAATTTGATAGTTATGCTTAGTCACTCTCTACCTCTGTGTCTTTTGATGTAAACACCACTGCAGGGGAAAATCCCCTTGAATTCCTGAGACTGTGAGATCCCACGAAGGGTTCCTTTCTGGGAGATGAAGAGTATGGACTGACATCTTTGACATGCTGATAACTCGATCCTTGAAAACTACTCCAGGAATGCTGAAGGAATATAGCATAAAAATACAGAATTATTACCATCAAATATACTCAAAATTATATAATATAACACCAGTCATACATGTGAAGTTGATCAAGGGAGTGAAAGATTTCAAAGCATACAAGTCCACTATCATGTATTTACATCCAGATGTTAAACTATAAAGTGGATAGAAAGAATGTTAATGTTCTAAATTACAACTCAGAGTGCATCTGCAAAGCACATCAGGTATATCCATGGGAATGATGGACAAATTAATTGGCTTCATCAAGCATCCTGGGAATGATTTAATACAATTAAAACCTCATTATCATAAAATAATCACACAAGCTTGACAATGTCCATTTGCTCTTGGCCGGAATTTAACCCATTCACAGTGTTTCAGGGGATGCAAAATTCAGACTATAACCTCGCCTGTGTTTACTCATCCAAAATATTAATCGGAAACATGAACCGGCCAGTGTATTGACCTATCCATTCAAAACCTGGACTATGTATGGCATTTATACCTAATGTTTGGCTCTCTCTAACACAACGTTACCACAGCTGAGCAAACCCATTGAAGGACAAATTTAACAAATACCTTTGAGTCACGCCTAAGTTTTAATGGTTGTTCAGTCATCCAAGATATTACATTACAGAAAAATAGTTATTTGTATCAAATTTAGATTGCATTGAAGTAAATACCTCCAAACAGTTAACAATGATAAATTGGTATCACCCCCAAAGCTGGTATTCTATTCCCCAAACCTACACATCTCCCATTTAGTGTACAAATTGGTGTTCCATTCACCAAACCTATACATCTCTCCTACAGTGTTCATATTGGTATTATATTCACCAAACCTACACACATCTCTCCTACAATGTACATATTATTCTATTCACCAGACCTTCACATCTCTCATGCAGTATACAAATTGGTGTTCTATTCACCAAACCTACACATCTCTCCTACAGTGTACACATTGCTCTTCTAATCACCAAACCTACATATCTCTCCTACAGTTTACATATTGGTGTTCTATTCACCAAACCTACACATCTCTCATACAGTATACAAATTGGTGTTCTATTCACCAAACCTACACATCTCTCCTACAGTGTACACATTGCTCTTCTAATCACCAAACCTACATATCTCTCCTACAGTTTACATATTAGTATTCTATTCACCAAACCTACACATCTCTCCTACAGTGTACACTTTGCTCTTCTAATCACCAAACCTACACATCTCTCCTACAGTGTTCATATTAGTATTCTATTCCACAAACCTACACATCTCTCCTACAGTGTACACATTGCTCTTCTTATCACCAAACCTACATCTCTCCTACAGTTTACATATTGGTGTTCTATTCACCAAACCTACACATCTCTCCTACAGTGTACATATTGGTGTTCTTTTCACCAAACCTAAATATCTCATACAGTATACATATTGCTGTTATATTCACTAAACCTACACATCTCTCCTACAGTGTACATATTGGTGTTCTATTCACTAAACCTACACATCTCTCCTACAGTGTACATATTGGTGTTCTATTCACCAAACCTACACATCTCTCCTACAGTGTACACATTGCTCTTCTAATCACCAAACCTACATATCTCTCCTACAGTTTACATATTAGTATTATATTCCACAAACCTACACATCTCTCCTACAGTGTACACATTGCTCTTCTAATCACCAAACCTACATATCTCTCCTACAGTTTACATATTGATGTTCTATTCACCAAACCTACACATCTCTCCTACAGTGTACATATTGGTGTTCTTTTCACCAACCTAAATATCTCATACAGTATACATATTGCTGTTCTATTCACTAAACCTACACATCTCTCCTACAGTGTACATATTGGTGTTCTATTCACTAAACCTACACATCTCTCCTACAGTGTACATATTGGTGTTCTATTCACTAAACCTACACATCTCTCCTACAGTGTACATATTGGTGTTCTATTCACTAAACCTACACATCTCTCCTACAGTTTACATATTGGTGTTCTATTCACCAAACCTACACATCTCTCCTACAGTGTACACATTGCTTTTCTAATCACCAAACCTACATATCTCTCCTACAGTTTACATATTAGTATTCTATTCCACAAACCTACACATCTCTCCTACAGTGTACACATTGCTATTCTAATCACCAAACCTACATATCTCTCCTACAGTTTACATATTGATGTTCTATTCACCAAACCTACACATCTCTCCTACAGTGTACATATTGGTGTTCTTTTCACCAACCTAAATATCTCATACAGTATACATATTGCTGTTCTATTCACTAAACCTATACATCTCTCCTACAGTGTACATATTGGTGTTCTATTCACTAAACCTACACATCTCTCCTACAGTGTACATATTGGTGTTCTATTCACTAAACCTACACATCTCTCCTACAGTGTACATATTGGTGTTCTATTCACCAAATCTACACATCTCTCCTACAGTGTACACATTGCTCTTCTAATCACCACACCTTCATATCTCTCCTACAGTTTACATATTGGTGTTCTATTCACCAAACATACACATCTCTCCTACAGTGTTCGTATTAGTGTTCTATTCACCAAATCTACACATCTCTCCTACAGTGTTCATATTAGTATTCTATTCCACAAACCTACACATCTCTCCTACAGTGTACACATTGCTCTTCTAATCACCACACCTACATATCTCTCCTACAGTTTACATATTGGTGTTCTATTCACCAAACCTACACATCTCTCCTACAGTGTTCACTTAAGTATACTATTCACCAAACTTAGGAGTGTTCACTGTGTAGCCTACATTGTTTTTGTTTTTTCTAGTATGAATTACCTCCTATGGACAATGTATTTGCTCGCCAATGCACTTGCTTAATATTTTGAAGTGACTGTATGTGGACAAACGCAGGAAAGCCTTGTCCATGTCTGAAGTTTTATTTTGCTTCTTCTCTGCTAATGGGCAAAAATTTTAGCAAAAAAAGTACCTTATAATGATTGTGAGCTTAACAACAAGATATATATGCACAAGATATGCATGCACAAAATATGCATGCACAAGATATAAATGCATCAGGAAATATGCATGCACAAATCATGCATGCACAAGATATTCATGCATGCACAATTATATGCACAAGATATGCATGCAAAATATTCACAATATGTGCATGCCCAAGATATGCATGCACAATATATGCATGCACAAGCTATGCATGCACAATATGTGCATGCACAAGACATGCATGCACAAGATATGAATGCATGCACAAGTCATGCATGCACCAGATATAAATGCATGCACAAAATATGCATGCACAAGTCATGCATGCACAAGATATTCATGCACAAGATATATGCACAAGATATGCATGCACAATATGTGCATGCACAAGACATGCATGCACAATATATGAATGCATGCACAAGATATGAATGCACAAGATATGCATGCACAAGATATGACTGTACAATATATGCATCACAAGACATGCATGCACAAAATATAAATGCATGAACAAGAGATGCATGCCCAATTAGTCATGCATAGATGTACATGCACAAGAGATGCATGCAAAAGGTAGGCATGCATAAGATATTCCGATTGTCGCACAACAGCATAACTTTAGGTCAGATGGAAATTTATGACCCTGTGATTGGTTACCGTATTTGTGCAATTGTAGTCGTGAAGTACCACACACTGTAGACTAGTTGGGAAATCGCTACATATTGTTTTTCTGGCTGAAGCAAATGTGACTTAACACTGCCAATTGCGATCAGTTGTAGTCTTGAGCACACATACACTGCCTAAATGATAAACACAATTTACCACGTAATGATGGTGGAATTAAGTTGTGTAGTGATCTGTTGGACAATATGCAGCGCAGCGTGATTCAAACTGATTTCAATAGATTTATCCTGTCACAGGGAATATTAAGTGTAAGTGAAGAATAGGTACTTATATGTATACCATAATATGAAGCATACATCACACAACGATTGGTTTTTATCGACCCATTTCTTCCGTTACAGTTATATTTCACCAGGGTTGCAAGGACATATGTACGTAACAAACAACCCATAAAAAGTTTACAATTTCCTTGATAATTGGAATCACTTCCCCAATAAAGTTTTCAAACAATCCTCTGCTTTTTAAGTGTAATTTGTATTGTCTGCCACTGGAATACCCCTTTAATTGTTGTTAACTATAAAAAGAAAGAGCTCACTGGAGTTGATATTTCTAAAGACCAATTTAATGGTGTGTGGAATTCAACACAAAAGCAGAACGGGTAAAATACTCTGCCAAGTGGGTATTGCTTTCACTCG
>JAIPMN010011484.1:0-18006 GCA_020650975.1 Apostichopus californicus
ATATATACCACCGTATTTATTCATTCTCAGTGTATTGGATGTATGGCAACTTATTAAAACGACTGTGAGTTGCACAAGTGTTTCTACTGTTACAAATGTGAGCATACGTCAATGGGCAGCTGTGAATATATTAAGGAAGATAGAGAAAATAAAGCTCAAACAGTTTCTTCAGGTTTTGTGCTTCTTTTTTTTCGTAAGACGTTTTGGACTGTTATCTTCCTTGTTCCATCTAACGATTCTTATCTCCCCACACATGAACGGAACTGGACACCGTGCTATCTGAACTCATGTGGCAGTGCGTTTGAAATAGATGGCGCTCTTACTAAACATCATAGGAATTTACATCTTGTTTGAATGTCACAAATCGACCACTGACGAATTTCTCGCAACTTAAAGGTACACCAACACCTCGTCCCCTTCTATCAAACACTCATATACTCTCTGAAAGGGAGTTACAAGAGAACCCCATCAAGTTTAAGATGTGATACAGCAACCATATCCTGTAACGATGGCACACAAATTAAAGAGAAGAGAACAATTCATCTGTTTATATTACAAAATACTCCAGTCTTTATTTTTTTATTCACATCAATAAACAGTGCATTGTTTACATTTTCTTTCAAGGGAAACAAATGATGTCTTGTGGCAGTTTCAAGTTTTACACTAATTGTATTTAATCAGCAAACTGTGAGGAGAATAAATTTAAATCTAAAAGACCTCAACAAAACATGGCATGATTGTATTGGTGTGGTGGGTATCAGAGGAAACAGGATGTATGGTAGGAAATGAGGGAGGGGGGGGGGTGGTTGTATAGGAGGGGAAGGGAATGAGGCGTGGATGAATGTTTTCTCTGTGTCAAGTGGACACAGAGCAAATAAAATGAGGGGGGGGGGGGGATATGGGGATGGCTTATCGATCAACAATCTGCTGTATTATGGCCTGACTAATTTATCAAGCTTGAGCACTTCCATCCTTGGCTCACATCGTGCTAGGGTGAGGTAGGACGAGGGGGAGTGATAGACACCCTGGAAGACTACACTCATTTGAAGAATATTACCAGCATTCACTACACAAATAAAACATACACAAATATTGTCTTGTAACTTTTCCCATTTGCTCTATTTTTAAGTTAAGTTCATAGCTTTACTTGAAGATTCTGTGAATTTTACATGAAATCATAACAATTTTTAAATACTCTCCTTTTATTTCTTAATTGGCATGTATGTCACTGTACTTTCCTTCAATCTTCCCATTGCCCCCCCCCCTCCCCCCTCCCCCCATCTCCCTTACACAAACTCAGAAATAAAGTATATTATATGCCAAATGGAGTATGATAAAGATATCAATGTACCTTTATTTATGTGTATACTTTTCAGTCTTACTTTAAAATCAAAATGCTTAGTGTATTGGAGTACATTTTCTGGAGCTCTAACTTCAAATAAAATAATGCCACAGTGCTATGCATACATAAATATATACCGATGATAACATTTTAAAATATATGCTGAAAACAATATTTTTCAAACAATTGCAATATCTTCCACTAATTTGTCAGCTTTACCAATATATTCTCCCCTTGGTTAATTGGTTCCTCATCTTGGTAGGTGGTTCCAAAATACTGAAAGCCAGCAGTTTTTATTGACAAAAAAAAGGTTGGTTTTAAAGAATTGGAAGAATTCCTAATAGCTGAACCTGATTGATATGCAAATAACAAGTCATCTCTCATGACTCAATTTGAATATGTACATATAAAGTACTTTACTTTACTTTGCATATGCATATATGTATTTGGTGTTGCCTCAAATTCACTCCACTGTTGGTCACAGTAGAAATATTTTAAAGCAATTTCACAGACTTAAATCCATTGTCCAGACTTCATATTTCTATACAAGAGAGAAAATTCTGATTAAATAATTAAGCACAGTTAATGTGGAAAAAGTCACAGCTGTGAATTCTTACAACATTGCTTTATACACAGTAACAATATCTGCAGCTTTCAATACTCAAGTACACCATCATAATCTTGACACATTTTGTTCCAGTAGAAACCAAACATAACAAAATAATGCATGGGGGAATGATTATATATATACTGATTTTTTTAACACCTTCATAATCAAGACATGTTGGGACAAGAGGCTGTCCAGATATCAAAGAAGATCATATACAACACAAGCCTGTTTCCTTTACCGAACCTTAGCATCTCGTTTGACATATTTGGTGTGCTTACATTGCATATTGTAACAGAAATGTTTGGAACCTACAGTCATATCTCCAGTATTGGGAACACAGTACAAAGAAAGCTTTGCCAGCCATGACAATACACACTGAGCTCTTTATTAATGAAGTTTGATTTACTGGACTTTAAGTACTGATAGGTGTAACATCCAACAAATATGAAACTTTAGATTAAGAGATCTGTATATCCCCTCATTCAGGTAAAATATGTCCAGATAATCCCAGTTTTGACTGTAGTCTGTAATACATGTCCCATCGTAGAGGATTCAGTAACAACCACCCACCAGACCCCCTCCCCTTCCCCCTCCCCCCCCCAATCACATGAATGAAAGCTACCTTGAATTATGGAAGTTAGCAAGCTCTAAAAATGGTAGATAAATTTTCTCAAGCCTGGAAAATCTTGCAAAATGTTCACAACTGACTATTATTTTGTACCATCCATCAGTTAAATAACAATAGACTATACTACTGTAGCCAATAGCCTACATACATCGTTGCTGTGAATCCATACTAACTCTCATATTTATATCACACTCCTACATTGATAATACTTGCAATGACTTACCCTGCATAAATTAGTTTACTCAAACTGGTATTGACCATTCTACCCTTTCTTCAGCATCATGATTTTAGTCTGAAAACAGCTCATTGGGCTTTCATAAAAGCCTAAAAAAATTGCTATGAATCAGCAATACAAGCTTCATCAGCCTCAAACCACTAAAAATTCCTACAACATTTATTCCTGGTGTTATTTTCATCTTATTCAAAAATAACTTGTTTCCAAGAGACCACCAAATAAGTCTTAGCAGTCTTACATCAGTATAACTTTTCTGGCAAGAAACAATGTTTTTGTTGGAAAGTTACAGCTTTCTGATTGAGTACAAATAAAATCAAGTTAGGATGTACATGATGTCAAACACTTTTAACTAAACATATTCTTTCTAATACCAAGCTGTTTTTTATAAACAGTTTGCCAAAACTTTCTTCAATTAGCACCTATGGTAAGGAGTTATTAAGGTAAGTTATGAATATTTAAGGTACACAGGATTGTACATAATTGTTGACCTTATTCAATGCCATGTGCAAATATCATGACAATGCCAGGCTCGACGATCAGAACATCACCCATGTGTGCATTCTCGCAGTACATGACAAGAACAGCTTGCTTACCAGGTATTCTTCGGGTGACATATTGCTCATAATTGTGTCTATTCATTTGCCTCGTTTCTAGTGTGTTCAATCCAGGAGGCCAATTACGTTCGTGGGCGTTCTCCATCAGGTCATTTAAGATATGGCTTGGACAGCCGCACTCAATGAGGGACCGTTTGATGACAGCCTGGAGGACCGCATCTGGAGTGGATATCATTCCACCCCATCGGGTAACACGGGCAATAGGGACAGAGTTGACCCAGCGGACTATCTCGTTGTGCTCAAACTCATCTTCGATGGCCCGAAGGGAAGGGTTAGGGTTTGGAGTGGCAACACGCATGGCCCTTACGTATTCTTTCAACATGTTCAATTCTGATTTCAGGTCCTCTATTTGCTGTTTCATGTTAGCCATCATAGCATCCGATCGGCATGCTCTAGATTGATGCTGCTGGACAATGGCTCTCAACTCTCTCACACAGTTATGGTTTCCTAATTCATCTTTGGGAATAACTAGTCCGCAACCATCTTCACACTCAATGGGCCTCTTAGGGTTGTGTATACATTCTTCAAGGTGTTGTCTCAATGCATCTAATTTAACCACAGCATTGCAACCATGGTTTTTATTGCTACAGGATATTTTCAGTCGTGCTAACAGATTGCGAAGGATTCTGGGTACAGGTTTAAGTTGTTCGCTCGTCACGGCTGTTCTGTCAACCGGACAAGAGTCATTACGAGCCAGCCATTCTTTTATACAACCCGAACAGAATGCATGTTCACATTGAGGTACCTGCAATGGATCCTCCAAGACTTGATGACATATCGGGCACATGAGCTCCTCATCCACATCCCCTTCAAATCGTTGGATGTCATACCCCATGTTAGCTCTTTGAGTCACACCTGAGATAGAAAAACCAAAAACGAATACAATCGTAAAACTCCATGATATCTACATGTGCAGTAGTAATACAATGAAGAAACAGACAGGGACTGACATTTCCATTACGTGCAGTGATGAAGACTGTTGCATAAATTTTGTCATTATTAGAAGGCATCAACATGATACTTATTCATTAATACACAATGATGTTTCCAACTTTGTTTCCTGAACAAGTGACTGAAATAATTGCTTGAAAATAGGCAGCTTGAGGTGATTATTTGATGAGAGACAGGTTAAATGTCTCATAACTATGTGTCCAAGTGTGTGTCCGTCAGTACTAAAAATGCTGAGTTGGACAGGCTAGACAGATACGACAGTAGAATTGGCCACTTGCGTATAAGGGATAGTTGCTATGTCCAACTCTGAATGCGTAAAATATCAGCTTGATATGAGAAAGTTATAGTGTAGTAACAGGGTTTGGTGCATCTTGAAAATAAAAATTTTAAAAGAAAAATGTGGAATAAATACAGAACACCCTGCACTATTCGGACAGCTTAGTTTTTTGCTGGAGTTGCAGGGCCTGGTGAAATCATTATAGTGCAGTATATTACTGCATAAATGCTTTTGAGCATAACACATCTTCCTATCAGGAATTTTTTGCTGAAGTCAGAGTCGCAGTGGAATGTCATTAATTATTACAGGAAGAATTATTTCTTACTGGAGTAAAAACAACATTACTGTAACTCCACCTGAAAGAGAAACCTAAGGCCTCAGCAGGAGTCACGAGTCCGAGTTGGAGTATAGTTACGTGTCCATAATATAGATTAAGGTGACCAAACATCCTCAATTTTTGGGATAAGTCTTCAGATGTTAAGTATCCCTGGAAATAAATCCAAATTTTCCGAAAAATCCCTGGAGTATCCCCCAAGTTTGTGAAAGGATCTGCAAAAATTTTTGTTTTTCCTGTTTGGCTTCCCATTCATAGAGTCAGTATGAACCTTGGCTAAGCTATGATTGTTACAACTACGTACGTAAATATTATTAATGGCTCACAGACAAAGGAAACCCATATCATTAAATATTGCCTGTAATTCTATATGAAGCATCATGTTGCACTTAGTGATGAATAATAAGGCTTCCAGCTACCTTTAAGGTTATGGCATTGGATTTACATTGACCATGGACAAAAATACTTGTTTCTGCAGTGTTCTAACTTCAAACCTGGAGGCATTTGAAAACCTTGGACTATAACTGAGAGACCCTAAAAATGCCTTCCTTTAAAAGTATTATGTAAGTACTAACCCTTGATGTCAACATAGGGGGCAGGGGTGGGGTCAACTTCAATATCATGTTCTCGGATATATCCAGTGTTCTATCTACGTGTTTTCTTCATGTTTTCTTTTGTCTATCTAACTTTAAGTTTCTCGTTTTACTCTGTAAGAGACCAGACTCGAAAACTCATCTTACTTCTGGTCCCCCTGCTCATAACTGTGTATTAACAAATGCATATCATTGTGATTTAATGAAATGAAACAAACAATAATTGATAGAGCTAGGAAGTCTATGTACATTACGTAAATCTTTGCTAAGAGTTCGGTCGAAACTTAGAGTTCAATCAAAACTTGGGCCTCGCATAACCGGATTGTGTGAAATTGGAATGAAACGGCTTCAATAACGTTTAGCATGTAGACCAGCCTATGTTACGCACTAAAAGAAGTGATTAATCATAGCCTAATAGTATTGGTACAGGCTGAATTACGATTACAGTGTTACTGTACTGACTTAGGCTGGCAATCCTTATTACTCATGACCCGAACACTGCAATGCGTTAGGCTATCCACAAAACGTTTTGACGAAAGTCTTGGAAATCAAACCCTTAAATAACTTAAAGGAAAGCATATTAAACGTTCTTTATGACATTTTTTCTACAAACCATGAACAAATAATTCTTGCGAGACCCCTCCAGATAAAGAAAAAGCTAATAATCTTGCAACCGATCCTTAAGACTTCTCCTTTTAGCAGGTTACGATCTGTTTATTTACGGATAACTACAATGGTCATTTACTAACAAAGTTGCCCTTACTGTTTCACCAACTGTTAATGTTAAAGTTACAACTGCAACTTAAACTGACACGAATCATTTTTGAAAATTCAAACGGAATCGTTTCTTTTACATACAGATATCAATACCAAAACAGTTTCAATTCTGATATGTATACAGTCAAGGAGCATAACGATATTTATTGGCTTCGGTTGAATTTCTACATCCGCATCACAGATCAGCATTCGCTGCAGTGTCAATTATTGAAAGCCGTTTGAGCCTTAATGTTTGGTAAATGAAAATGATTCAATTCGAAACTAGACTTGTGATAAACACGCCTATTTTACAGCATATATTGAGAGAGGATTTTAATATCAATACCAAGTAGTGCATGTATTGCTGTATTGACAGTCCGAAAATAATATGCTTTCCCTGTATTACGCTGCAAAACTCAAAACTTAAAAGCAGTAGTATACGCCCCCTACCCCCCAAGCCCCACACACCCAATAAAAAGACCTAATCTTGAAAAGCCGCACGACTTTAAGAATATATATTTTTCCAACTCATTGTCGTTTCAAATATATATTGGAACATCCAGTCACAGATGTAGCCTCCATCTGATATATCTTGTATAGAGATGGGTAGGGGAGGGACCTGAGAGAAAAATAGATGTTTTTCAATATCCAGTGATAGATAATTCATGAAAATACTCCTTACTACCAATTTTGTCAGGATATTACAAAATTCATGCTGTCACATCGCTAGGTATCATGTAAGCCTATTTATGTATACCGACTGATGCATCACGTTTTCAGTTCTCTGGGAGGGGCTGTTGGATTTTTGGATGGAGGAATTAATTAACTTTTATAATCTTTAAAAACACTTATAGGCATTCCAGATCGACAAATTGGAGGCTATGTATTTTTGACTCTACACTGAACGTCCGTATGTCTATAACTGATACCACCACATACAGCTTACTATAGGAAAAGGAGTTTCCTTACCCCTTTGAATCGCGATTCATCGTTATACCCATTCATCTACTTCTACCTCTGTAGGAGAGGGGAGACGAGAGGGGTGCCAATGGGAAAGGATGGAAAACCTCTTGTCAAATGTAGAACGAGAAAGCAAAGAAAACATGGATATATTGGAATAATTGATTATGTGACATCACTGATACATTACCCCAAGTCTTGGTCCTGTGGTCAAAACTATAGCAAGACCATAAATGAATGAATCCTGCACATGACAGCAAATGATGAATTGTGAAACTGATACATCTCAGTTTGGAGGCTATCCTAAGTAGGATCAAAATCAAGATCAAACTCATGCAACAATCAAACTCAATTTATTCAGCCATTTCTGCAACAGAGCCCCATACAGATACGGAAAACATTCTAGCATACCCATGGGGGTAAGAAGCTTCAAAAAAGTGGGCGCACGACATGAGGGGGGCACTTTCTCATTTTAAAACCACCACTCGTTATGCTATAAACCGATACACACCGGCCATATCACTTAAATATATATGAAGTGTTAGTATGCTATCAATATTATTTATTTAAATTGTTTATTGTTAACCGTGCTACGAACAGATATGGGATGCCATTTTAGAAATAGCATGAACAGACTAAAAATAAATAATTGAAAATAAATTATTAAAATTAAATATTAAAATTAACAAAGGCTTAAGATATCCAAAAGACAATTCTTCATCAAAGGGGCACATTTTATTTGCCAGTAGGGCACATTGCTATTTTGGAAAATTGCTCCTACCCCCTGAAGAAGGGGTGCTGCTTTGAGGTCATTCAAGCCGTCGAGTTGGGGAACCCTTTCCATAGAAAAACAACATAGAAAATTATGACGTCAAATGGTGCATTCTTCGACAAATTTAAACTATAAATTAGGTCTATATAATGCAAGATTGTGTCACTAATTAACTATTAGTGATGTTAAAAGAGAGAGGGGTGTCATCCTCCGTTGAATCCCCAAAAATCCCCCGAGTGACGATGTGACGTGGGGGACGCACGCTATTGAAAAATAAACAACGGTTAACGTTTCATAAAAACACCTGATTAGTGATGAGTTATCGTTTTTTAATTGTAAACAACGATTGTATACAACCAAAAGTAAGAACTCTTCCGTAGTAATTAGAATAACAAAAGATTTGGTCCCCCACAAAGTCTGACCGCTATTATGAATGAAAAGGCACACGTGACTTCCTGAAGATTCAAAACACAGGTGTTTTGTAAAGTCAAAGTTAGATGATGTTAGATACTCGATCGTAACTGTTAAAATAGAAAATTATGACGATAAATGGTTCATTCTTCGACATATTTAGACCATTAAATTAGTTCTATTTAAGTAGTCCTAAATGCAAAATTGTGTCAATTAATACTGTGTGATGTTCAAAAGAGGGGGTGGGAAGGGGGGAAGGAGTGTCTCCCCCGGTTGAAATTAAAAAATCCCCCGACTGACGATGTGACGTGAGTACACACGCCCCTGATTTGCAGCAAACGTTAACGTTTCATATAAACACCTGGTTAGTGAGTAATAATCACATTATGATTGTAAACAACGATTGAATACAACCAAAGAAAGAACACTTCCGTAATAATTTGAATAACAAAACATTTGCTCCCCCACAATGAATAATGAATAAAAGGACACACGTGGCTTCTGGAAGATTCAAAACACAGGTGTTCTGAAAAGTCAAAGTTAGACGTTGTCAGATGCTCAATCGTATAACTGCTATAGTTCGAACAGTTGTAGCCCCTTGGCTTACGTCGAAAGGAGGAAATTGTGTTGATCTATCAGTGTGATTTTTCTAAATATTTGATTTTTTCGTTCGACCCGGGTTCAGTGCTCCTGATGTTTCTTCTTGGATCTTAACCAGACAGACCTTTATCATCATGTGAGTACAATCTTCAATAACTCTTTGTAAAACGTGACGACCTCTTTGCCGATACTGATCGGCATAAATTTTAATGATAGCCTATATTGAAAAGGATATAAGACAATGAAAATATTCTACACATTTAATTGAATCTCTATCTCTATATATATTGTCCTTAACTCAATGTATGTTGATTGGAGGTAACCTATTTTGACTGGCTAACTACCCCCACCCTTCCCACCCACCCCCGTAAGTGGATCACACTTTGGCTAGGCTAAAGGTGGTCGGTGATGCCATCATGGTAGCCTTTTGTCTAAACCTAATCTTCATGTTGATAATATGTCCTCGAAATGCGATACATTTCTACTTCTAGTGTTCGTTTGTCTGTAGCCTATTTAGAATTTCATCATCGTAGATATCTTGGCATTCAACCACACAATTTCAGTTGAATCAACACGATGGAAACTGAGATCAAAGTTCCATGAAATTATTGAAGATATCAAACTTTTCTATCAAAACGTATCTTTGCAAATAAAGATTTGAAGAAAGGGTCTCTTTTTCTTAGATTCACTTAAGGTGTTTTGAATAGGTTACAAGAAAAATACCAATGAACGCATGCTTGGCTAATTCAACATGCAACTTGATACACAATAATTATAATAGGCTAGCTAGCCTATATAAAAATTACATTATAATTATATTTACTATTTATTGATTATCAAAGTACGTTAATAATTTCTTTGAAGCCGACCGCCAGTTCAGTAGTAAATGTTTCGTTGAAATGTAATGTACATACCACATTACATCGTTTCTCTGTTTGCCTATAGGCGGCCTAGTTTATACTGAATAGATATAGTTTCAGACTTTAATTCGATTTCATTTTCTCTGATATGTCGTTATACTAGCGTTTGATCATGTTTTCAAACAGTTATTCCAATACAAAATGGTTTATGTTCAACAAAATTAATATAAAGTTTTATCTATACTCTTGTTGAAACTATGAAAGTTTATATCTAACTTGTCAGGCGAATAAACCTGCTACGATTTGGTTGGGTTTATATTTCGACGTTGGGTGTCTTTACTGTTTATGTATGAATGTTACCATGATATTATTTTAATCTTTTAGTCTTACTCTTATACACAAAAATAAAAAATTAGTTATGATCACATCCTTACTTTTTCACCTGCGTATAGGCGATCCCATGCAAACCCCCATATCGGCCTGCATGCAGGGTCGGCTTTACCGGCCCAGTGACTACATCCCCTTTTTATTTTAAATTATGGAGCCACTCTGAATATTTAAATGAGATTCCAAATTCCTGAAGTGTCTCCGAGACTTAACATACCGTACATGCATATGGGTAGGCTATCTCTAAATTAGTTTCTCAATCGAAATCTTCCTATTTGCTGTCAACGAACTTGTATAACCGAGGTGATTCGGAAGATGTTCAAAAACGCCGTCTCTTATCAAAGTTTCCAAACGTGTTCTGAAGGTGGAAAAAATAGAAAAAAATATCAGGACTACGTAAGGTCGTATTATTTTGTAGTACACACTCAAAGACTGTATTCGTATTCAAAACCTGGAAGAAATCTTGTTTAAAAGTGTTATTTAATAAACGAAATTATAGATCACTACCATACATATATCATGGTCAAAAAAATGGTTCTGTTAATTCCGTTTTGGTGTTTAAGGTGGTTTATATTTGACACACATCAATATCAGGATATTTGTATATATATAGACTATATCCTTAAAAAGTATAAGGTGCGGACATTTGATAATTTCTCATTGATAATGGTGAAATATAAATGATATGTAATGGAAACGAAGCAAGTAGAGAATAAAAGAAGTTGCGAATCATGCAACCGCAACTTGGTCAGACATAAGTATTCATTTTTTCCCCTTCTGGTGCATTATTATTAAGAAATCAATAACCACTTACAGCATAGACTTGGAAATATAGCGGCATGTTGGTCTTTTTGTGAAACCATTGAAATTTGTGCAATATACGGACGAGTATGACCCCTTATCTTTATATGAAAAGAAAATAAGAAAATATTTCAATAATTAATGTATCAAATGGACGACGGTATCAAAATCCCTTCGTCAGTCGGGTAAAATGGTTCAATCGAGGAATTTATTGCATTTAGCCGGGGAAAATTATTTATTCCCACAAATCTTGCGTTTAGAGCTACTTATGTAGACCTAATTTATAATCTATAGTATGCTTCAGAATGCATTATTGGGCGTCTAATTTTCCTTATGTGGAAGGACCTCCAGACACCCTACATCGAAGTCGGGTTGCTGACCACAGAGAAGCACCACTCCTTTTATAAAAACTTTGATTTGCTTCTAGTTCTTCCATACAGGTTCATGCCCTTACCAAAATCAGTCGAAGGAAATTTTGAACCCCCCCCCCCCCCCACCATACACACATATTCATTTGAAATGCTGTTATAATATAATATAGTGAGGAGCAAGTATAAACTTATGTTTGTCGTTGAAAAGTTTGCCAATCTATCCAGATCAATAATGCATGAAATCAGTTTGCACCCCATCATTCATATGTTTTTTTTCTAAATGTAATTATAGTCTTCACCTGTAAAATGTATCCAATCGCCGGTTTTCATTTTGGGTAGTTGACATTCCTCCATGATGACGTCTTCATCACATGTTTGACCCCAAATTTTACATTTAAATGTTGGCGCATCAAAATAATCTATTGAAACTGGCTGTAAAAAAAAGAGAGAAACATGTATTTGGAGTGATCCTATATCTCTTCTAAATATGTGACGGTTTCGATCATAAAAGTCTCGTATAAATATTAGTTTATCAACCCCATTCTCACTCAGTACCATAGGCGTAGGAGGCGGGGAGAGGGGGGGGGGCTCTGCAGCGCCCCAACCAAATATTTTTGTGAAAATTCTGGCAATATGCTGAGAATTTTTCGGGCACCTACTGAAATCAAAAACAACTGTTTGAGGGAATGTCGGTGAATGAAATGACTGGTGATTTGAATTGCATAGCACCTATATATTCGGTAATTCACCAGTGTGTTTTTCAATGGTTAAACTTATATTATTATTATCATTATTATTCTAACGACTTGCCCAAAAATTCTCATCAATATGGAAGGGTGATAACAAGGTTAATTACTGTATGTAATTGGCATGCGATGTAATAACCTATGCATGCCTATATGATATGTACATTAACATGTAGAACGCGAAAATGTTGGTTATATTTTTCGGGTAAGTTGTTATCAGCCCCCCCCCCCCAATCAAATTGGGCTCCTACCCCTATGATCAGTACCATCCTCGTACCAGCAAAGTTTAGTTACCAGGTCTCGCATAAGGAACTTCATATCGTTAACCTCCTATCAAAACATTACGTTACTTACCAGCAAATTAAATATGCCACATACGATAAATGCTAATGATGAAACTATTGCGTTCATAATGATCTAACACATTTTAGTTGTATAAAGTTGATTTATAATAACTCTCCATATAGGGAGTATTTTCCCCGCTGACAGTCGTAACGATGTTACAAACTCGTGTAAAACAGTCTTAATTAATTACAAGTTAAATTGAACAAATGGAAGGGTTATATTTTCATTATCACATTGAGAAGTATAGCATTTCTCTTTTCAGACGGAATGCTATAGTCTCAACTTGATATGTGTGCATTACATAAAGAGTAAACTTTTACCAAAAGGAAAAAATATTATATTGAACAATTCATTTTAGTGCTCTCATCCAAGGTCCCCTTGCGTCGAGACTGACCGTGTGATCATGACCTTGGTTAGTGAATAGATACAGCACATGATCTTAGCCAAAAGGCCGACCAGCTTCAAATTAAAAGTTATGGAGCGTCGCGAAATGTTTTCACAATCGCTTTTTTTAATCATGAAGCATATATACCTTTGCCACCGGTATAAGATCCGGTGCTAAATTGTAGACAAACAGAGAGCTTTGATTTCCATCATTAATAAAATATTCGATTTCCGGTCCATCTTCATGTTCTTGAAAGCCGAAGGATTGTTTACCAATGTTATTTTTTGTTCCAATGATATTTGTGACCAAATCGGTTGATGGCATCATGAAGTAGGCTCCTGGCTCTGCGATAATCTGCACTGCATCATCTTCAGGAAAGTATTCATCCAAAGCTTTTCTGATGACGTCAGCCATCTGTTAAAAGAAACTAAAGGTTGAGATGACATTCGTAAAATAAAACTGCAATCCCGCCCCACTTTAAAGAGTGCTGTTCCGAATTAAAACGTTGGTTCAGTTCACTTCCCCCGGAGGGCATATCGGTATTCACGGGGTATCTTGTGTCCTTGAACCTCTCTTTCAGGAGGTGGTGGGGAATGGAAATATGGGAGAGAGAGAGGGGGGTGGCTTTCCCACCTCGCTCGTCATACATACACAATGATATATCAAAACTACATACCAACGAAAACGCAACAACTCCATAATTGTTAGTTGTTTCAGAAGCGAATCCACCACCGATGTCCAATATATTCATATTGTAACCTAGTTCAGCCCCGTTTATAAATACTTCTTTTGCGCGTTGTAGAGCTTTTGAAAATGCATGAGGATCGTTGCAACCAGAACCTACATGAAAACTGTGAGGAGAGTTAAAAAAGATATAAATTAAACTGGAAGTATAATTTATATATGTAAATGAAGGAAGATAATATATGCATGAAGTACACATGGATGTACGGGAACGAACATTATATGATAACTATATGTAAGTTCAACGCTGATATGCAATATTACGCATTTCATACATACAAATACATATATTTAATATTTTGGGTGCTTTACCTGACACCATTCACCGTCAGTCCCAACTCTCTGGCCGTTTTTAGCAAGTTGTAAGCCTCTTGTTGCGAACAACCAAACTTTTTACACATTCCCTCTGAGAGAGATGCGGAAAAGTTTAACGTAGATAACCGGAGTAAAAGCCTGTAGAAAATGAAAATCTACAAATCTATTCTGAGACCATTTAGATAAAATAGAATTTTCCCATTTTCCCGTTTGCAATGAAACCTTAAAAGTAACCGTACTGTAACATGTAGTACGCAAAGAAAAAAAGAAAACTTTTTCATGGTTTACATCAGTATTTTCTACAACTGTTACACCTTTTCATCTATAAGTAGTTTCATTGAGGTTGTTATTAAGGATCTACAAACCTAGCAGGGAATGCAGATATGTTCAAGAGAGAGGCAGCGCGCCGTAACATGACTGCTTCACCCAATAGAGAGACGTTGAACCATATTAGATAAGGAACTTGCATATATGTTGTGGACGAACACTGGGTTTGTATCTACGGTAGGCCGGTTGCGGTAATATATGGAAGCTTGCATGGTTCGGATGAAGCTAACATCGTTCGATTGGCCCGCCTTATAAATTTGTATATTCTTACCTCATATTTGGTGTGTTTTGCTTTATCTTGTGAAGTTCATCTTCGTCGTCAACGGTGGTATACTTTACCCCGACTGACGCTGCATATCTCAAATGGGAGGGTTGTTTACGGGTGTTTGCATAGATAATCCTTGTAGGGGGGTTTCCCTTGCCCGTTATCATCTTTATCTCATTCTGATGCAAACAACAAACAAAAAAAAACCAAATAAACATATAGATAAAAAAAAAACCAAGGAAAAACCAGTTAAAATGTCTATAAACTGCAATTTTTAATGTAAGGTTTAATTTGCAATTGCTTTCTACGTGTTGAATTATGACACTTGTCATATCACATTGTACAAATAATGAATAGAGAGGAAATGGTCAAGCTGTCCTAAGTATCCACCCACATATCGTTCCCAGCCCCCTTCATTGACTTCCTTCAGGCCGTTGGTGTTACCTTTGTATCCTCGATACGTCTACTGACTATAGTCATGTTACTACGGAAGCTTAAAAGTGCCATCAGCATAAAACTTTGCCCCAATTGACGAGATACGGATACGAGATACGATAAGTTGGCAAAAAATTGTTCAATTGCTCAGTTGGAATGAAGTGACCAATTGAAAATTTTGCAGAAAAATGTTGAATTGACGAGATACGATAAGTTGTCAATTAAACATTTTGCAGAAATTGTTCAATTGCTCAGTTAATGCAAATGAGCAATCCAGCATTTCTCTGATTTTTTATAAGATATTATCTTGTTATCTAAACAATTTACTGAAAAATGTCA
This sequence comes from Apostichopus californicus, assembly GCA_020650975.1. Lineage (NCBI taxonomy): Eukaryota > Metazoa > Echinodermata > Holothuroidea > Aspidochirotida > Stichopodidae > Apostichopus > Apostichopus californicus. The sequence goes on from JAIPMN010011484.1 coordinate 15,404, forward strand.
ACTAATGAGGCGAAGCTTTTCTTATGTTGATGGTACTTTTAATTTTCCGTATGTTACGCTGTCACAATGTACTATTACAAGAATAAACGTATACGTATCCATGCACAAGAACCTAAATACTCATAAACATGAAATGGAGAGGTGTTGGGCCGGTGATATAAAATAAGAAACAACATACCATACTGGCGCAATCGTAGCCAAATTTCAATTTCGTCATGAATTGCAGTAAAACGGGGTCAGGGTTGGCCTTAACCGCGTAATACGGGTAGACTCGAGGCAACAGTCGTTTCCATTCCATTACTGATTTAACGAAATACCCTAAATCCATGACGTAAAATGCGTCGTTGCCAGCTGTATGCTGTAAAACATTGAAGGACACCTATTAGCGACGAAATGTGAAAATTCAGCTAGGACTAAATTTAGTAAATCGTCATACACAATAATACACTAATGAAACATAAAATATTAAGTCCTATATAACCTGTCTACGTGTTGGGGTCACCTTGCAGTACCGTGTTTCTTAGTGTTTGCTGATGCTTTCTGTTTGTGTCGAAGCTAATTTGTTTCTTGCATAACCCAAAAATTCTTCTGGCTGGCAAAAAAAGCTCTGTCACGCTCCTTTAGTCGATAACAGCGGTATATTATGTGGGTACCATTCTCTGTAATTTGGAAAGTACGAGCAGGATACACAACTAAACAAACTATGTATATATTTCAACAGCAAGGAAAATTATTATGATACACAGTAAACGATCCAGAGTCATGATAACGGGATTCAGGTGAACGGCCACAACACAGTAAATAATGATGGGAGTTATCTCAACTATGACGTCATAGTAACAGACCTTCACAGAATTGTGCGAGGAAGAGGATTTAGATGGAAGACAATAAGTATTAAAATAAAAAGTTTGCTTAACAGATTTTTTACCGTTGTGACGTCATTATAACAGCATCTGATCGTCTTGTTTGGCCGTACGAAAAGTAATACCGGTGTTTTTACAAACGTGCATTATAATTGAATTGCAATAGAACATAAACTATAATTATACTTTAATCTGAATTTCTCCATTAAGTTCTCTTCATCAAATCTTCAATATCCTTTTGTGTTACCTTGTCAGTTGATCTCTCCTGTATAAGTCTTCTCATGACGTCAATTTTCTTCTCATCATCTCGACAAACTGTAAATTCACTTTGTCTTCTTTTTAAGATGAACGTGGTAGGACGGTTTAAAACTCCACATCGTTGAAACACTCTTAGAAGCATTTCAAAATATGTTGCTTATGGAACTGGTGTTGACGAGGGGGTTTTCACGGACTTATCTTGTTCCCGCGTGTTTTCAACTCCCCGAAAGCTTGTGACACAAAGAGGTTAAAGTGATGACGGTGTTTCCGTTTACATATCTGAGTTAACTCTGTGTGCTGTGAAAAGATATGCGGAAGAATCGAAACAATTTACCACTTATATATGCTGGTTGACAAAGTAGTTTCCGATGCTCGAGTTTCTATGACGTGACAAACTAGTTTACTGATGTACGAAACACTCCGTAATATTCAACGTGAGACCAATCTAGGATGGTTAATAAATGCTTTTAGCATAAAAAACATAAATAAACAAACAAACTATTCAAAACGGGAGAATTGATAAAAACAAAGCATATTTCTTGCAAGGAATAAACCTTAAAGTATGGCTCTTTACCTATATTACTTCTGCTGTTGCATAAGGACTCAATCCACTGTGTGTCGCGGCTCATGAAAAATAAGAAGATATTTCGGTTGTGGTCTTATATATCAGCATGCTATAGCCTAGTGTGATACATAGTGTGATAACATAACCGTAACGTAAGCGTGTCAAACGAAAGAAACAAATTTTGAGCTAGAGCGGTGAACCTATTAATATGGTACCTCTCAACCTGCAATGTGTAGCTCTCGTTGTGTAATTTTCACCAGCAAATTTCCAAGATGCTTTAAATCACGAGTCCACCATGGAAGCACCATAAATAATTATTATTGATGATATATAATATAAACATGCCAAGAAAAAAACAGAAACAAAAAGGGAAGGTTGAAATTTCAGTAGGCTTTTTATGAACTTTAACCGCCAATGGTTCATATTTCAGGTGGACGTACATAATTCTAACTGTGTTATGGTAAACCTGTTGTCAGGCTGGGACACAAATGTGTGGGGTGGGGGTGGGAGGTGATATATGCCACAATTTGTGCGGGCCCCAAGTGTACAAAATCTTCCCAATTTACGGGGCACGAAATATTATGTCCCGGCCATTTAAAGAGCCCTTAAATTGTTGGTGTTTTTGAAACCCCATGCAGCTCATTTGTTCAAAGTATGTTCATGTCCTTAAGGACCTTAGACTGCGAACAAACACAGTAGATCAAATGGTAGATAATTAAAACGTGAACTTGGAAAAGGTCGAAGTCCCTAAATTTTGAAAATTTTCTTGTGGGCGTTTTCGAGACAATTGTCTGTTTGATTTCATGGCCACAATCAGTTCAAGGCCACAGCACTGAACTAAAATAACTTTATTTTATTTTTAGTTCAGTGCGCCACAGTAGGCAAGGTATACCTTACGCTTTTGAGAAATGTACAGA
>JAIPMN010011485.1:0-10568 GCA_020650975.1 Apostichopus californicus
TTACTTAGAAACACAGTTCATGATCCATGCCTAAAAAGCACAAAACTACATACTCAAATATCCGATAAAAGTAGTGAATTGCCATGTTTCTTTTCCACATTCTTCTTACCCATCTAAAATGCCTTCACACCCATACAGTTACAATACGTAATATTCTAATGTACGTTAAATCTGTCAGTATACAATACTGTTCCATGTTTACACTGAGGATTAAAAGTCAAATAAACATGTAATTATAACAAAATTAAAAAAAGGAGGAGGGATGGAATGGCTTAAAAACTTTTTGACTTACGCCACGTATGTCTGTAGGAGTTGCGTTCATCTGCAATAAGATGTTCCTGTATTCCCTCCTTATGGTACCCAAGTCATCGGTTTCCTGCGGGAGCGTGGCGCTTCGTATTTTGTTATCGTACACGCCATAGCCCATGAACTTAGTATCCTCCTTTGGCGTACCAGCTCTCCTTACCTGCCAAGATAAATTATTGGCAACTGTTGAAACAGCTCAATTTCCTGTTATGATATTTATTTGTCAAAGGATCGAACAGCAAACAATATCCCAAGCAATAAGGAAATCACCATTATAGTTTAATATGTGATAAGAAAAATTACTTGAAATATTAAATATTACAGAACATTCTTTAATACACAGACGTCACAGTTTGTTAGAGTATTTAAACAATGGAGAAAATGAACAAAAACATTAAGTCATTCAGGAAATTAGGTACATATCATAAGATTTACATTCAATTTCAATTTCAGTTTTATTTTATTTTTATTATTATTATTAATTTTCGAGTTTTTGTTTTGTTTTATAAAATTAAAGCAGCTGGTGCAGGTATTATAAACCACATTAACTGTTTATTTTACTCACATTACTTGTGAATTAGTTAAAACAAACCATATAAAGATTTTTTTTGTCAACAAGGTGACAATCACATCTTCAAGTAATTTGGGAGTGAGGGGAAGGGGGACTAATGCATTTCACTCCTCGCCCTACCAATTTTGTGGTGTAAGACCTTTAATGTGAGGGAAGGTCACTAAAGAACTGTTCCCCTCTCTTTTGATCAGCATTTTACAAACACTCATAAACGGGGCTTGTGGACGGGCCACACTTTTCCCACCTGTCCTTATACCCATCCCCAAGGATGAACCCAGTTAAACTCCTTGTCTGAAATTGACAGTTACCATTTCTCTCCCCTCCTACCCCCCACCCCAAGCCCCACTTTGAGGAGCAACTTGACATGCATGCTTGATCCTACAGTGTTACATGTGAAATCAGTCCAACAAGCAGGCTGGACTACACCTTCTTTGAAAGTGTTGTCTTATAGGCTATATATGGAAATATTGTACATAAGGTTTCAAAAAACTTTCATGAGGAAAATGACCTTATTTGACCTCATAAGATATCAAAAACAGTTACTTTGAGTTGAATTTGATCATGTTTGTTTATGCTATTTCATAGTCAAACCTCCAAAGTGACGTTTGGCCCCTAGGAGGAAATCTGGGGCAAAACGTTAGCCAAGCTAGGTGACACCAATACCCATCTTATCTCCCACTCTGACCATCACATTTAATTTCATGACGGGGCGGAAAATTGTTCAGAGAGTGTATCTAAAATGTTTGGACCAGACTGCTCGGGCATATATGGTCGTGTTGGACATGTGGCCCATTAATGTATGGCAGGAATATATGCTATCTGTTTTACCTCCATGGTCATACCAATGTGTTTAATTAATCCATATGGTAAGTTAAGTTTCATTTCTAATAATGAACTTTAGGTTCGAAAAACTTCTGAATTTTATTAGATTAAAAATATAGGTATTTTACTCACTCATTGAACCTTCACTTGGTGAAAAACTCTACAAGGTTTTCTTAGTTAGATCACACACATTAATTACCATTCTAGATAGTGGTCAACATTTGACAAAGGTGAACAGTTGATATCTACATACATCAAACTGAATCAGTGTTTCAACAAGTCATGTCTCAAGTTTCAAAAGACAAAATCAAAATGGAAATACTCAATCAAATTTTCAAGTTGACTCAGGATGTTTCATGGCAGAGAACTGACTTTTAAAAAAATACTCTTTACGAATTCTCCGGCAGAATCTAACCTTTAACTTAACAGTCAAAGTACGCCCAGCCATCTCCAAATCGTGCAACCTCTTATGGAGTTCCTGAGAGAGTCGAAATATGAAATTTAACACATCTGCTTCCTGGAAGGAAAGTAAGAAAAAAGAAAAGGATGACGAGATGTTACATTCTGTACTATAAGTTCAACAGTCTTTCATTGGTCTAGAATGTAAGTGACAGTAGTCAAAAGTTGCTATGCTGAATAAAGTACACAGACCCAGAATACAGAAATGTACTACAGTATTTGAGATGTGAGAGGTTAGTGATAAAACACAGCAAATTATGTTAGAAAAGGAAAGGAATGAAATGAAAAGAAATGACCATATTATTCAGTAGGTTCCCAAAGGCAAAGAGGGCTGAGGGTTCACAAAGTTTATTGACAGAAGTAAGGCCTCCCCCACCCTCATCCAAATAAAAAAATGATAACCCAACATGCTAAATTCTTTGATATTTAATCTAGATAGTTCAGTGACATGGTTTATAGATTGAGTTCAATGGTTCATAGAACCATGTCCCCACATTTGAGTAAATAGATAATGGTCATTATACCTTAGTCACTAGCGATCACTACTAAACAATTTGGGGAGGGAGGGGGGGCGGGTTGGCAGTTAGGAAATGTGAAACTTGCTTCATGTCTTACAGACTGATGACTAACAATAACCCATGGCAATACTGATCTATTTGACAAAAGATTACGACAAAGATGCGTTGCAACCCCAAGGTAATCTTAATTTAAAGCTTCAGTTCAACTGGAGCTGTTATTTTAACTACTCACACACCAAGTTCACAAACTTAAACGTTTTTTAAGCTAGTAATGACTCATTCCTAGCAACCAGACAATAAAGAGAAGGAAGTAATTTGCTTTTACTACAGAATGAAGAAACTAATCATATATATATGTTGAATATCAGCCATATACGAACAATTCTTTTGTTTTCATAAGCAGGACAATGAACACAAAACAAAGAGAACTCACGACTTTAAAGCGTATGCCATAGTTCACTTCGACAGAAACGTATTTCCTTTCTTTCTCCATCCTGATTGGTCGATCGTCCTCCCCTCTGCAGTGTTGGTAGATGATGTGTCCTGTCTTACTACCGAACTGTGTCTGCAAATTATCTAACGTCAGTTGCTGTAGATCAGCACAGGTGTGAATGCCCATGGTCTGAAGTTTCTTGCTTATAGACCATCCGACACCTACTCAGACAAAATAATTCAAAAGATAGAGATATAATATAATATATAATATATATATAATAATTGCAATTAACAGTTATGGGCTGTCCATGATAAGCAAGGTTCACTGTCTATGAAAACGTGGACCATCAATGACAATATACGGGCCTTTGATCTTAGGGATCATCCATAACGATATAGTCCGATGCAATGATTACTATAAAAATCTGTCATGATATGGACAATATCCATCTATAAGAAATGGTCCACCACGGTAACGTGGACCATCAGTGACAATATACGGGCCTTTGATCTTATGGATCATCCATAACAATATGGTCCACCATCATGCAATGATTACAATGCAAATCTGTCGTGATATGGACTATATCCATAGATCTGTAAAAAATGGTTCACCATGGAAACGTGGACCATCAATGACAATTTACTGGCCTTTGATCTCATGGATCATCCATAACAATATGGTCCACCATGATGCGATGATAACTATATAAATCTGTCATGATATGGACCATATCCATCTATAAGAAATGGTCCACCACGGTAACGTGGACCATCAGTGACAATATACGGGCCTTTGATCTTAGGGATCGTCCATAACGATATAGTCAGATGCAATGATTACTATAAAAATCTGTCATGATATGGACCATATCCATCTATAAGAAATGGTCCACCACGGTAACGTGGACCATCAGTGACAATATACAGGCCTTTGATCTTATGGATCATCCATAACGATATGGTCCACCATGATGCAATGATGACGATGCAAATCTGTCGTGATATGGACTATATCCATAGATCTGTAAAAAATGGTTCACCATGGAAACGTGGACCCTCAATGACAATTTACTGGCCTTTGATCTCATGGATCATCCATAACAATATGGTCCACCATGATGCTATGATAACTATATAAATCTGTCATGATATGGACCATATCCTTCTATAAGAAATGGTCCACCATGGTAACGTGGACCATCAATGACAATTTACTGGCCTTTGATCTCATGGATCATCCATAACAATATGGTCCACCATGATGCAATGATAAATATATAAATCTGTCATGTTATGGACCATATCCTACAATAAGAAATGGTCCACCACGGTAACGTGGACCATCAGTGACAATATAGGGGAATTTGATCTTATGGATCATCCATAATGATATGGTCCACCATGATACAATGATTAAAATGCAAATCTGTCATGATATGGACCATATCCATAGATCTGTAAGAAATGGTCCACCATGGTAACGTGGACCATCAATGACAATATTCGGGCCTTTGATCTTAGGGATCGTCCATAATGATATGGTCCACCATGATGCAATGCTTACAAGGCTAATCTGTCATGATATGGACCATATCCATCAATAAGAAATGTTCCCCCATGGTAACGTGGACCATCAATGAAAATATACCGGCCTTTGATCTTACGGATTATCCATAATGATATGGTCCACCATGATGCAAAGATTAAAAAGCAAATCTGTCATGATATGTACCATATCCTTCTATAAGAAATGGTCCCCGATGATAACGTGGACCATCAATGACAATATACGGGCCTTTGATCTTACGGATTATCAATGGCAATATGCATCATCAATGACAATGTGGACCACCTATCACAAATTTTGAGCATCAATTAAAACATGGACCTCTTACAACACAGAACATATCTGTGACAACATGGACCATCAATAGTAAAGGAACATCAATGACAACATAATCCAACATAATAATTATGTTCCATTATGAAAATTTGGACCATCTGCAACAACATGGACCATTGACAATTGTATGAAATATGAACATGGTCCATTAAACCTATGAACTTGTCTGTCTATGACAATGTAAATTTGATTTTTACTCTAATCTCATGTAAAGTGCTTTGGTTTTGATGTCAAATGGCTACAGTACATAAATATTGTTATATTATGGAAAATAGTTTGCGGCTTATTTGATGACGGACCATTAAAAGTAAAATGCCTTTGAGGAACTAGTGAAACAGACGACACCTTGGTACTATGATGATGGAGACAGGGTTCGAATCAACCAGCATCTGAACAAACCAATTAATGAACTAACAAATGAACTAATGATTGAATTATCAAATGAAGAACTAACCAATGAACAAATGATTGAACTAACAAATGAATGAACTAACAAATGAACAAATGAACAAATGAACAAATGATTGAACTTACAAATGAATGAACTGACCACTGAGCAAATGATTGAACTTACAAATCAATGAACTGACCAATGAGCAAATGATTTGACCTTACAAATGAATGAACTGACCAATGAGCAAAGGATTGAACTTACAAATGAATGAACTGACCAATGAACAAATGATTGAACTAACAAATGAAGAACTAACCAATCAACAAATGATTGAACTAACAAATGAATAAACTAGAACCAATGAACAAATGATTGAACTTACAAATGAATGAACTGACCAATGAGCAAACATGACCAACAGAATGAACTAATGAGTATTATATTGCAAATCATGTACAGTGTTCATTATATGGAAAGAACCGATATATATACACTACTACTAGTGTACATACAACATGTACCTGGAAGTTCCCTGACTGGAAGACTATTTAGTAGCTCCCCCTCTTTCCCAGGCACTAGCTGGTACACTCCATTAGGCTTAGCCACTCTTGTACCGAGTCTCGCTAAAACGGCGGTTGGGGCTGCCAAGAGAATGAATTAAGACATTATGTAGATGACACGATGCCAAAAGTACTTGATTGGTTGGCTAATTTTTCAGAGATATAGATTCTGGTTAAAATGCTCTCTTTAGTCCTTAATTAAGAAGGTAGAATAAAGTAGAGGGCAGTAGACCGGAATGCTGATTTCCTGATTTGGAAATTTTTTAGGAAATGTAAGGAGGTTATTTCTTATCTAATAAAAACATTTCAGGGCAAATGCTTCAAGTCTGGCAGTGACATGTTTCTTGAAGTTTGGACAAGCGTGACCATTACTGTATGCAACCTTCTAGCATATTAATGAGGAATAATGTCGCTCATTAGAGGTAAAATTACGTACCTAATCCTGCAGATGCTGTGCACTGGGTCTTTTCGTGGATTTCACCCCTCAAAACTTGAGCAAATTCTAATGGTGTTGCTCCCGTCTCTTGCAATATTTTGGTGATGTCCACAAGTAGTTCGTCGCAACTGCAGGCCTCGATGTCGTGAGTGTAACTGCGAACATCAATTGTATGTAATGGTCTATGAAACGGTACTTGTTACAGTAAATCACTTACTTGTTACATTACTTGTTACAGATCAATGTACCAAATCTACGTATAACAGGGAAAATATGTGGGTGACTAATGTTGTTTCATTAGACTCAATAGTAGTTCTATATGTTTTCAATTAGCAAGCCAGAGGCTGCGGCTGAAGGGCTCAATCTGGAGAGGTGGGGGGGGGGGAGGAAATTGCAGAAAAATGGGCACCTGTGATTTGATTTATGAAAAACAGTCAATTTTGATTTATTTTTTTGGTCACAAAACTTGGAGGAATATGCCCCTCGTTCCCCATCCCACCATCCCCTACCATCCTCTACCCCAGCTCTGGCGACCTAGAACCAATAGATTATTTCTTGATAAAAGTAAAAACAAAAAGGAGCAAAAGCTTTTGCCAGAAATAAAAATACATAAATTTTATCTAAAAAGTTACAAAATGCTGCATAAAAAAACCAAGACGAAAATATAGGTAAAAGTTTCAAAACAAAAGAAACTATACATGTGCAGGTTACATTTACACACCAATTTTTCACTAGTTTGTACATATTAAACTGTCTTAAGGCTCATTGAATGCTCAGTTGGCTGGGAAACAAGCTTAAATCAGAGACTACTAAAGTATTTTCATTTTGTTTTTTATTTTTGTTCTTTAATATTTCTATAAAAAAAAACTAATTGCATGGGAATAGCGCACTTCCATTCATGTCCCACCCACTGTTTTTACAAGTAACTGAAAATTGGTTTAAAGATCAAAAGCAACTTCATCAAACATGTGTGTAAACAGATGAACATTTATACACAAACAAATTTCCAGAGGTTCATTTATTTTATCATTCATGTATTTTATCATTCATGTAGAATATGAAAGGTATGCTAACTTCCTAGAGATCTTTCACATTAAACTTTTAGGAGAATGCAATTTTTGTTTTATTTATCTCTTTATTTACCACTTTTCACATAATTACATTTCTGGCTAAAAACTTTGCTCAGCACATCTTGCACATTGTTGACTAAGTTGATATTCTCTTTCCTTTAAAGTATTTTATCCCTTGTCAATCAGTTGGTTTACTCACCGAGCTACAGTTTCATAAAGAAGTTTGGACACCTTGTAGTAGCCATCAAAGTCGTACGGGATGGTGCGCAGTTCTGGGCAGAGTTCCTTGGCGTTCCTCATTATCATGCCGTTCTTAACCCCCGCATCTCGAGCTTCGTAACTGCAAGACGCAATCTCCGCCAGTGACCAAAAATTGTCCCTTTCGGACGCTTTCACTCCCAGATCAGATTTTCCGTCGTCACCATTTTCTGGAAGTCCTTTGCTTTTATCATCATCAGCATCATCATCATCATCATCTGACAAGGGGATCTTCTTCTTCTTACTCTCTTCTTTATCCTCTTTTTCTTCCTTCGCCCAGATTTTCCTCTCTTGAAATTCTTTCTTCCGATTCATTTCCTGATCACTGGATTCAGACTTCCATGCATAATGGGCGACTGCCACCGGCTTACCCCTCAGCTCTGGGTACTTTATTAGACTCACAGCTACAAAGAAGCAATCCATGTCGATATGCATTATCGCATTTTCCTGAAAACTGATCGCCTTTTGGCAACTTTCCTTTTCTCGGCCCTCGACCTCATCCGGGCTACGGATTCCTTCTCCGTTTCGCCTCTTTGCCTCGATCAACCTCTTCAAATGTTGGAGACCGGGAAATGTTCGGTCCCCACTCTCCTGGAGTTTCCTCACGAACGCTTTGTGCTTTGCCTTCCATGTTGTTAGATGGTGTAGGCGAGAATGGCTATAAAAAATGGACAGAAAGTTTGGATCAGAAGATTTTGGAAAGTAGCAACCACTGTACTGATATGGGCCACTGTTTGCCATACCATGTAACCCCCTTAATTGCCCCAAAATATCAAATGAACAACTATTACCATGACCTGGTGAATGGTCAGAAAACTAGTTGTAAAAACATAAAATAGAGTTTGCCAATTCAACTGCCTTTTCTATGCTCAACGGGGATTTTAAAAATACCTTCTTCAGTTTCCTGCCAATTTATTCTCGTGCTATAAAAGGTAAGGCTTAATTTACATACAATTCCTCTACGTCCTAAATACACATAGACCGTGATAGATTTTAAAGCATAAAATTCCCATTTATTTGAAAACAATGGAAAAACTTACAATGCATGACAGGGAGGGCTCCATAGGAAATCGCTGACGTCTTTGTCTTATTATTTTTGGCTGCCAGACCCTTCCTGAACTTACACTTTAGTTAAATTAATTCTTGAAAGTTAACCTATAACTGCTTGGACATGTGCCTGCAGAAAGCTCTTTTTTTTTTATTATATATTTCAAATGGAAAATTAGAAAATAAGTTTAAGGGGATTCCATTCAGAGGTTAGCAGCAGACCACGAGTGATACAAAGATTTGAGAGATGACAAAAGTCGTCCACAAAGTTACTGTGTTGCACAATGAGAAACCACTTAATAAGTAACGTTCCCTAGTTGCCACAGGCAATAGCTGAAAGTATATTACTTCTATAAAGATGTTAAATAAAATATAAATATCTTGGAAAAGAGGGCCACAGAGAGTTTTAATGTGATCTCTGAAAGTTTATAACAGTTTCCTTGAAAAATGTTATCAAAAAGTTTTTACCGTTGGAATTTGTTGCTTGTTCTTTAAACTTCCTATTTTACAAAAGTTAATGTCATGAAAATATAGTGTTTATCCTATCTTTACAGAAATTTGGATTCAATCAACAAAGAATATAAGTAATATTGAGCATAAACAGGAAAACAAATGTCTGTTCAGCCCATCCGATAGACAACGTCATCTATTCATTCTGATTGTACATTTTTGGCAAGAGTTTGTAAGTTAGTCTTGCCAGTCAAGATGTCATTTTCAGTTTTAAATTTAAAAAAATTAAACACAAAATAATAAACAGGAATTGTTTTAAAAATAATATCAAACTTCATTCTGATCTGAATTGCACCAACTCCTATTTTATGCTAAGTGGGAATAATTTAAAGTTCACCCTTTTACATACTGTAGCAGTTTAAAGGTCTGTTTCTTATAAAATACTGAGATTACTCTGGTTCTGTGTTATACCATACGTTAGTTGGCAAGTTGCTATAAATATAAATATGTAAGTGATTAGAGGTAAAACAGCCAATGTTTGGTTTTTGCAGAGCTTTCGAGCAAAACTATGTCTACTTCAGTGCATGATCACCGAAAGTGACAAGGAGTAGCAGGAATTGAAACTATTTTAGAGAAGAGTGTCGATCGGCATGGTTGTGAAGTCAAAGCGACTTACTGATTTCTGTTGATCTTTTTTGTTTTGATCGCCGATATTTGTTGTGTCATTCTCATTCTTAGAGTGTTTTTTGACTCTCCAACTTATTGTAAGTTGCAAATATTGCAGTAGATGAGGTAAATAACATTTTTGGATACGCAGTTATTTTATGCCGAATTTGGAACGTGTGTTTGATTTGGTTGCTCTGAATGGCCCCAGTCTAATATATATATTGAAATTGTAATGAGTTGGAAAATCATGTACAGTGAAAAAACTTCCAGCCTCTACCAGGATTCGATCCTGGGCCTCCCGCTTATATGCAGACACCCTAACCACTAGGCTATGGACGCTGATTGTATGTCCAGAGGTTCGACACCGGTAAGGAAGGTCGTATTCCACTGTAGGCGTTTGTCACCTGTATCGAACAATACTAGTTCTGTTTTTGGTGACATAGCCTTACTCTAGAGATCAAACATGATGCTAACAAACTCGAAATCATTTGTGATTCCTAAAGCCGGATCTCGAAAGAGATACTTTGAACAGACTTCATGTTAATCAAATGGAGGTAAACGACAAAGGCAAATGAATATAATTGAAATCATAATTAGTTGGGAAATCAAGAACAGTGAAAAAACTTCCAGCCTCCACTGGGATTCGAACCCGGGCCTCCCGCATATAAAT
>JAIPMN010011486.1:4243-15716 GCA_020650975.1 Apostichopus californicus
CCCCCCCCCCCCCCCCCATCACACAAACAAACAAACAAAAATCTGAGCATTGTTTAGCACAATTTTCCCTAAGAGCTAATAATCATAGACCTAAGTCATGGCTTCAGAATGCACCGTTATCACATCAAAAATTGTAATTCATTTCTGTGGCGGACCTTCTGATCCCCCCCCCCACCCCCAACATTGGACTCAGCTTCAACGAGACAAGGGCCACCACTTCCTTCATAAAGTCTTTTAATCACCAATAGTACTGAATTAAAACAATTTCTTTTCAAACCTGGAATTATAAGGAACAGGCTTTTCCCAGCCTTTGTGTCACTTTCATGAACCTCTCCTGCTTTAAGAAGACATGTAGGGATACCTCTAACTGACAAAAACTTCCTGACGAGGGAAACATTTGTCCTCGATGCCATAGATCTGTAAATCTAAAAGAGCAAAGCAAAATTAAATAACAAATAGTAATAAACTGAGCTAGAGAAGTCTAGGAAAAGTTTAAATTTTTATGCTAACAAGATTTGAATATTACAGTTTTCAGCAGAGAAAGTAGACTGTATTGAACATTCTAAACTTAAGCACTTCTGTATGAACAAGATTCCTTGAATGTCTGATCTTTGTGAGGAGGGAGAGAAAGATGAATGGTGTTGGTCGTAGGACCAGGTTTTTTGTGAGATTTTTACAGGTCTGGCAACAACCTGGCCGCCCTACACTAGTGCTTGTCACTTCGCTCCGCCAAATATATTCCTCTACGACCTGTTTAGAAGCCTCTCATCATTCACCATTCTTCTTCTAACAACATCTGAAAATAACTTTCACGACAATTGGGTGATCCAAAGGCAGCAAAAATAAGCCAAGAGATCAGGCCACGTTGCAAATCTCTCAACAAAGCACTAGATCTCTCAATGACGCAATACCGGAGAGCACAGAGAGCGGTACTGAAGACGAGGGAAACTCGTTGATGGAAATCAAGTCGTCCTTTCAAAAAAGCTTCAGAAGCTAGAAGAGAAATGTTAAGCATGCAGGATGGACTGTCTAAACTAGAGAAGAATTTTGATAGAGCTGATTTTGATAGAGCTGTGGATTTCCCCACTAAAAGAGTTGACGACTAAGAGATGAAGGAAAAACGTAACATGGACAAGATTAAGTCATTAGCAGAAGAGATTAGAAACATACGTAGAGCTGATGTTGAAAATTCTGAAAAGATCAACGTTCACTAAAAGGTTACTCAAGGCAAATTAACATTTGTATCGTCCGTTTCCCGGCTGCAGAAAGTGGGACGAAGATAACGTTAATAACAATTATTATTGGAACAATATTTTTTACCCAACCCTTGTTGAGGTAAGAAGTTCTAAGATACAGTATCTTAAATTCAGGTTCTTACACAGAACATTGGGTACAAATCCTTTTCTTTATTGAATTAATATCAAAGATTCACCTTTTTGCCCTTTTTGTAACTCGGTTAATGAAACCTTAGAACTTCTTTCCTGGTTTTGTCCCTCAGTAAATGCGTTCTGGAAAAAGACTTCAAGTCTTCTTACTAAAGAACATTTCGATGTTAATTTAGAACATGCTAAGTTTGGATACCTTGATGATATGACGCAACCTATTAACCCTATTAATTTCCTTTTACTCCAAGCAAAGTACTACATTTCCAACAGTAAATAAGAAAGCAAAACACCTTTTGCTTCTGATTTTTTGCATAAGTTTCTCTATTCTTTAGAAATAGTACAATACGTTTTATATAAGAATAACAATGAACTAAGTTCTCTCCGTTTCAAGGAAACATTCAAACATAGGGTAATTGTAATGATTATTATTTCCATCAGTAATCTGACTTCTGAGGCAAAAGTGTTATTAGTACTAGGATAAAGCCTACGTTACTGTTAATATTAGCCTATCATTATAATTAACCTTATTATTATCACTTTTATTATTAAATGTAACATATGTCTACTGTAGCCTTCTGTAACTTGTAAGCTAAACCTAAGGCCTAAAATGTTGTCCTCATACTGGCCTTGCCTAGGTCCTAACGTTAGGCACAGCCTAGACTAGCCTAACTTCTAACACAATTTTAATTACGCTTGCTCTGTTTTAGCCAACTAGTCAGGCCTAAGGTTTGCTTTCTTGCGGCTAAAATTGTGTCAAATTTTCTCTCACTAACTTTGGGAGTTTGCTGTATTGAACTTTCCTACATCGTCTCATTAGCCATTGAGATAAACGATCTTCTTTCCCCACAACTGCCAGGTATCTGTTGATATCTGACCTTTGCTCACTAGTGCTGTACCAGGTCATGGCTAGCGAGATGAAACTGTTTACAATTTTACAATGCACTTGCAGTGCAGACGACAATTTCCCGTACCTTGTCGTGTTAGTATTGCATTACGTAATATTCTTACGCAACGAATAGAATGACTTCAGTCACATATTCTATTTTAGGATAACTATTTTGCACGCAAATACCATAAAAAATCTATACATTTAAAAGAAATTATTAAATTTTTGTGCAAACATTTTACAGAATGCTATACTCAGGAAAAAGTTCTTATGACGTTAAATATGTACGGTTTCTTATATAAAATGACCGTTTACTGTATGCAACATGACCGTTCCAAGAGTAGCACGTTTTGGTACAGCTGAATGACTTACGCAACACATAACATACACAGAATTTAGCCATAATATCGAGCCAGAATATCAAGCCATCATGACCTTTACAACACCATTTCAATATATTTATACGAAACGGATTAGGTCGTTGTAAAAACTCAACATAAAAGCATTAATTTTCAACTTAGAAGGAAAACAGCAGTTAAGCAAAATGCTTGTCAGAAGTTTATCTGCGAGCCGAGTTTACAACTCTTTGTCGAATGTGTTACACAGCATAACGCTTCGCTCTGGGCCAGCATTCACTCAGGTGAGAAATGACGTAGATTACGTAAGAATGTACATTGTAAATAGGTTTTATTCCACTCAGGCCTATCCTAGGCAAAGTATGAGTATGTCATGTATTGTCAATAATACTTCGCCTAGCCTTATTTGAGCCTAGGCTAGTAACACACATGACTCATTTAACATTTGCAAACGTTTGTATCTGAGTTTGCCATTTTGACTTGTAAGATAACAAACAGATAAATGGAGCCTGGGTTTTTGGTATGCCATTTAAGTTTGAGGTGATAAACTTGTTGTAGGCCAGTACTTCACAATGTATGCAAAAACCCAACCAGCCTACACGACACTATTGTGCACTATTAATGTTTGTGTGTGTGTGTTTAATAGGGAGAATGTCATGCAGAAATCCCTCTTTGGTGTTGTGTATATTCCACTGTTGATTCATCTATTATTAACTCTCAGGGTTCACTTCTTCACTGCAAGAAATGTCAGCAGAAGAGTTCTCGGAATGTAGCAAGCACAGATCTCAACAGAAGAGGAGATTCCCTACTATTCAGACACAGACAATCACCAGTTTTTACAGAGTATGGTCGATCTATAAGTCTCACTTGCCAGAAACAGGTACAGTATACACACTTCTTTTTAGTCCTTCCTACAGCTTGATAGATTTTTTAGCTATGTCAGTGCACTGCAGTATGCATTGCTTGCAGCCACATGGAAATTCCCAAGGGACAAAAGTATTCTAAGAGACCACATGTGGTTTTGGTCCTTCATATCTGGCACAATTGTTGCTACGTAGTACTCAAAAGAATGGGTGTTTTTAAAAAGCTCAAGTGTTGAGTATATTTAAAGGTAGTCTGTTAAGGCCCCAAATTATAGCACGCTATATCATTGCTACAAGTTTTCAAAAAGTACCCAGAGTTCTTTACTCTCCAAATTGTTCTCAGACATTCTAAATGAACATACTAGATGACTGAAAGTCCCAGTGAGGTACATTTCCTCCAAGGGTGGCAATAAAAACAATTTAAGAAATTTGACCAAAGGTGACCATAACTGAATATCTGGCATATTTGGGGCCAATACAGCATACCTTGAAGTATTACTTCAAAAAATATAATGAAAACATGTTTCTCATCCCCCCCCCCCCCCAATTGTCACTGCTTTATCCACCGATCATTGTCAATTTGGTGATAGTTTCTGCATTACCACCATATTTTCCAAACTAGTATAAAGATAAAATCCTTAATTAGCATTGAAGATTCATAGTATCAGCCTTTCTACTTCAAACATCATCTTTAACTTTGATTTTGATTATGTTCAATCTTTTGACTTTTTCTCTTTCTCTCTTTGCATATGTCAGGTTATCAAGAAAAGTACAGGTACAAGTGTGGTTGAAGATGACAAGCCTGGTATAGTAACAAATATGCTGGACAAAGTAGGGCTGACAGGAAAACTACGATACAACAGATTTGTGAGTGGTCTTCACCTACGTAATAAGATATATGTAGGCCATGTGACAATAATACTGCATTTTCCTATTTTATTTCCTGTCATTTTGCAAATACTGTACACAATTAAAGTCAGCATTATTTGCATATTTTCAAATGAATTTGCTTTTTTGCCAGTTGTATTAAATGTAATATGTCAAAGTGTCTGGCAAATTCATAAAAATTTTTGTTGACAAAATTAAATCCTCCACCCTCCACATTAAAGAAACTTTGATAAAAATAAAAAGAATCCTTGTTCGTGGGCTATCCTACTACAGTGACAGGAGATCGCTTGTATCCTGTTTCATTTACGCTATCTAGGTTTGATCAACTTCGTGACCAGATGCAAAAGTTATGCCAAGTACAATCTGTGAAATGAGTTCAGATATATAGCCTTACACTGCCAGCTGCCTCGAGTACAGTACTGTACATGTTTATTGTGATTTCATTTCAACAGAATAGTCCCAAATGTTTCAAGAATACTTGTTCGATTTACATGTATCACTTATCTTCATCATTAATAGTCTTTCGAATTCTTTCTGCAGAAAATGAGAGTTGCTGGGCTCAATATGTACAAATCTTGTGCAGATGGAATCAATGTTGAACAGTTTTTTAGAGGTGGGTTGTGTGCTTTCCATTTTTTCCTTTTTCTTTCTCTTTTTTTTTCCACCAAGTTCTTTTAAAACTTGGCGCTTTGAACAATGATAGTACAAGCATTCCTATCATATTAGTGGTATTTTCAAATATTCTTAATTCTCCTACAGCGCAAGGCTGATTTTGGTTGTCTGAAGAGAAATTTGATTCGTCTCATCTTTAGCCTTGTTTTTGTAATATGAACGGATCTTTGTTAGCCTGAATACTTCTTTGAGGAGTAATAATCATTTACATGATTATGAGCCTTGTATTAATGTTTCCTTTCCCAGTTCTGTTAAACCACTATGTGTGTGCTTTTTCTATGTGTTTACTTGATGTTTTCTTTTCTCTCTATAAAATTTAATTTTTTTCATTATAACCTTTGTAAGGGACCAGACTTGAAAAGTTATCTATCTTTTGTTCCCCCTGGATCATTGCTATAACCATGTAGTAACAAATGTACATCATTGTGATTTAATGGCAGAAATAAACGACACAAATAATTGCAAAATTAAAATTCTTATAATCAAGGTTTGTTTGTTTGCAGCATGTAGCATGAGGGATACTCTCTTTTCATGGTTCCTGGTCACAGAGTTACATGTTTGGTAAGTGGACTTGATATCTTACTAGATACAAGAGAACCATTCCTCCCAATTACTGTACGAGCAGCCTTAATATTTAATGACATTATTCTACAGATGTGCGCACCTGATACCACAACCAAATAGAAACTAATGTACATACAGTAATGGTTTGAATTAGAACGGTGTTTCATATTTCAATGAACCGACTTGTAAACAAGTTGTGTGCCTCGGATTGTGGTTGTACTACAATGGATGGGAAGTACTGTGGGGGGGGGGGCATAATAGGGGTGCACTCTTGTACCTGAAGAAAGACTGTTTGAAATGTGTACACTTGGTTGTGTGACCATGGAGTAAAAAAAAATTTGTGTACAAGGTCTCGGGCCTTGATAAGACAAGATTGTTAACTGTTTAAACTGAACTAACTTAAACATTCAACATGATATATAATATTTGATTCTTTCAGGATGTGCATGGCAAGACTAAAGCAAGAGGGAAGAGAGGGGAAGTACATGACCCACTACCTGGTCATGAGTATGTGGCATGATGTGCAGGAAAGGGGTAAAGTCATGGGGGTGAGTAGACTTAAAATGGTGCAGTTTGTGAAGACTGTACCCTTAACCAGGTGATACTCTACCATAACATCATCCAAGATCAGAAGTGCTTTGAAGCATGATATGGGAGGACAGTATTGAGTGGTTTGTAGCATTTGAATCAGAAAAAGGTTTAGGAGCTATTCATACTGTCAGTACGAGTGCTTTAAAGCATGATATGGGAGGACAGTATAGAGTGGTATATAGTATTAGAATCAGATAAAGCTTTGAAACTGTTCATACATTACTGTCAGTATGAGTGCTTTGAAGCATGATACGGGAGGACAGTATAGAGTGGTATATAGCATAGAATCGGATAAAGGTTAGGAACTGTTCATACTGCTAGTACCAGTGCTTTGAAGCATGATACGGGAGGACAGTATCGAGTGGTATTAGCATTAGAATCGGATAAAGTTAAGGAACTGTTCATACTGTCAGTACGAGTGCATTGCAGCATGAAATGAGAGGACAGTTATGGAGTGGTATCAGCATTAGAATCAGATAAAGGTTTAGGAGCTGTTCATACTGTCAGTACAAGTGCTTTGAAGCATGATACGGGACATATAGAGTGGTGTTAAGCACGTTTAAATTCTCCCATCTGGCTGGAGTGGTTACAACCAGTTGACATGTTACTAAAATAGAAAATGAAGAGTTCTTAATGGCTTTGTCAAATACACAGAATTTTTTTATTTTTTTTTTATTTTTTTCATTTTGAAATATTTGGACTAGATTCTGACAAAAAAGGTATGTCCTCATGCTTTTAGTGTTTAAATGCAACACTGCCAGGTTGTGACGTACATTAAAGGCATTGAAGACTCGCCCCAAACCGCCGCCACGCTCTGAAAAAGTTAACTTTCTGTTGCTTGCAAGTGAAGTTTTCTTCTTGTCGCTACAAAATGCAGACAGTAATGAAACGTGATACATTGTTATCTATTATCTAGACCTGAGATGTCCATCGCTGCTATGTACACTGTGTTGTGGGTATTGACCGCAGCTGTATGTACTGACTGTACACTAGTGTCTAATTACCGAAGGTAGCAAGCTGTGTGCGTATTTTCTGGGATCAATGGTGGTGTCTAACACTTCTGTTAAACCTCATTCGAAACTAGGTCAGATTACCGGTATTAGACGTTTCTTTTTGCGCGAGTCTTCACACCCTTTTTAACTGTAAATTGCAGCTTTGAACATGTGTTCAGTATTGAGTGTATTCGTTGATCTATGGTTGTATATGGTTGCTAATGTTTTGAGTAATAAATTATTCTTTGTAACACAACACTTATGAAGATATCTGTTGTGGTAGAGTAGTAAAGGGTCCCTACTGCTCCATTCTGGCAAATTGACTAAAAGTGCAGCTATATTGAACATCGACAAACCCCTTGACTAAAGTGAGGGCAGCATTCACTATCACCCCGAAACGGTGAACAAAGAAACGTCATATGCCAGTAATCTGACCTAGTTTCGAATAAGGTGTAACAGAAGTGTTAGACACCGCCATCGATCCCAGAAAATACACACACAGCTTGCTACCGTCGGTAATTGGACACTAGTGTACAGTCAGTACATACAGCTATGGTCAATACCTACAGCACAGTGTACAAACGCTACAGCGATGGACATCACAGGTCCAGCTAAAGATAACAAGGTATCACGTTTCATTACTGTCTGCATTTTGTAGCGACACAAACAAAACATCACTTGCAAGCAACAGCAAGTCAATGCCTATAAGACATCATCGCATACCTGTTACATGTTTAATATGTCTCTCCTCACAGATTGGAAGCGTTAAAATGAGAGACAGTTTGACTAAGATGGTAGAACAGTTCAACGGCGCCCTCTTCGCTTACGATGAGGTGAGAATAACTAATTTGGAGGACATCCAATTTACTTCAGTCCTAAATGTAATAGGGAGACATGCCTGCTGTTATAATTCAAATGGAATAGAATTCAAAGAATTAGCAGAAAAAGTTCGAACTTCTAGAGATTCACAAATCAGAGACTGAGTAAACAATGGAAGACAGAGGAGACGTCTGAGAAAGGTGGCGGAATAAATTTAAAAAAGTCACTCTGAGATAATTCTTTTCCTGTGTCTTGAATTTGAATATCAAATTATAAAAATTTAAGATGGAAAACATTTCTAGTGAACACCATTCCCAAGCAGTCTGGGAAAGAGGAGAAGTCTGGAGGGAAAAAAATTGGAAAAGAAAAGACTTCTTTTATAGGTCTTGAAAGTGCTTGAATTTTCAAGTTTAGTCTGGAAAAGTTAGGAAATGTCCTCATTTGAACACTTCTTTTATGTTATTTCTTTAGCAAGCAAGGTTTTCTTGTCTTATGAAGTGTGAGATTAAGTTCATGGCATAATTCAAACTGTGGTGAAAATTTATGTTTCCAACAGGCCATGTTTGGGGTTCATGATTTTTTGAATGACCCCTTCACCAAAACTTAACAAAAAAGTGTTAGCATGCATTTTTGCAAGAATTACATTTGTTACGCTTACTGCAGGTAGCCTAACATTAGTTCATCATAAGTGTGTAGGTAGCCTAACATTACGTCATCATTAGTGTGTAGGTAGCCAAACATTACGTCATCATTAGTGTGTAGGTAGCCTAACATTACGTCATCATTAGTGTGTAGGTAGCCTAACATTATGTCATCATGAGTGTGTCATCATTGATGTGTAGGTAGCCTAACATTACGTTATCATTAGTGTCTAGGTAGCCTAACATTACTTCATAATAAGTGTGTAGTTAGCCCTAACATTAGGTCATCATAAGTGTGTAGTTAGCCTAACATTAGGCCATCATAAATGTGTAGGTAGCCTAACATTAGTTCATCATTAGTGTGTAGGTAGCCTAACATTTTATCATTATTAGTGTGTAGGTAGGTAGCCTAACATTACGTCATCATTAGTGTTTAGGTAGCCTAACATTACCTCATCATAAGTGTGTAGTAAGCCTAACATTAGGTCATCATTAGTGTGTAGGTAACCTATCATAAGGTCATCATTAGTGTGTAGGTAGCCTAAAATTATGTCATGTTTCTAATAGGCTTCATAGTTAACTGTAAAATGTCTTTTGGTCTTGGAAATGTCTGGAATTTCATTGTCCTAATTTTAAAGAAGGGGAACCATGAATGTAGGTTCATCAAAATCATGATGTTTTAATTTACTTTTGTTATTTCAGGGACTGTTATCCAGTGACAGAATTTTAGCCGCTGCTTTGTGGAGAAATGTCTTCCTTCAGAAGTGCGAGGATCCCGAACAGTTATTAGATATGGTAGCATATATCAGAAAACAGGTAAAATATGTGATAAATGTGTTCATTATTTCAGATGTTCACCAAAGTCAAAATGGTAATTTCTAGATGTTAACCAGTATACAGTGTGTGTGTGATGTCCCTTGCGTAGGTGGCTTGTAGTAAGTTAAGTAACACTGCATGCTGTTTTGACTTGGATGGTCAAACATGAACAAAGACTGGACATCAATGAAGTATTAGGACAGTATTTTGAGCAAGAAAACTTGACCTAGAATAGCTATGAGCAAATACAGCATGTTAAGTTTTTAACTTTGGCACGATTCACCTAGTGGGAGTATCGACACGTACGGGTCCTTGGGAGAGTCAGCATTTTGAACGAAAATAATAAATTTCAATATCGCCGTAGGGCGACAAAGCAAACTCTCATTCAGAACAGTGATTTTAAGAGATTCCATCGATAAAGAATTCCCTGTTTTGCTTCACTTTCCTCATTTCTTCCTTCTTACGTTCACATCACAGATGCAATATCTCGATGCGTTAGATTCAGCAAAGTTACTTCAGATTGGTCGAATTAAATGGCTGCCCTTCGAAGGAGGAATCAACAGGTCTTCAGAACCCCTTGGAAAGGCTGCGACACTCGACGAAGAACTCAACATACCCGAATTTGACAAAGTTCCAGCCGTTTAGCCCACGGGTAGTGATGTGTTCAGTTCTGAAGTTTCCAATGTGTGTATTGACTTTGTAGGACACAATTACTGTACACAGGTTGTTATAATTTTAGTGCAGTTTTAATACCAATGGAATGTGGTAAATGTGAATTTGAAGCACGTCAAAAGGAATGCTCATTGTTAGCTGAATTTCCACCAGTCTAACTAACGTATTACTACGTCTGCAAGTTGTTTACGGATGTTGTCGATGCTAGGTTTATGAGAGAGAGACTGTAAAAGGAGAGTGAGGGCATAATTATCCTGAATATGACATGATGCAGAATCTTATATGCAAATTAGAATACAAATACGAATCACAATGTTTGGGGAAATTTTCTTAGATGCCATTATCTGATTCTAATACTAATACCACTCAATACTGTCCTCCGATGTAATGCTTCAAAGCACTCGTACTGACAGTATGAACAGTTCCTAACCTTTATCTGAGCTAAAACCACTCTATACTGTCCTCACGTATGATGCTTCAAAGCACTCGTACTGACAGTATGAACAGTTCCTAACCTATATCTGATTCTAATGCTAATACCACTCGATACTGTCCTCCCATGTAATGCTTCAAAGCACTGGTACTGACAGTATGAACAGTTCCTAACCTGTATCTGAGCTAATACCACTCTATACTGTCCTCCCCGTATCACAGGCGGGTAGCCAAGGGTGGCGAATGGGGGCAGCCGCCCCCCCCCCCTTGAGCATATTTTTTTTGTATGTTTTTATGATATCGCTAGTAATTTCAAAAGAGAAAAGGCTAAGATACAACTTACAAGGCCTGGGAAGTGCCATTTTCAGCGATCTGGGAGGCATTTTCAGCCAAACATTTTCTTGTATGCAACCATGGTGGCGCTACGCTTAGATAGTTTGCAATGCCGTATCTACGGCTCTAATAGTTTGCCTACAGTTTCGCCCCTCCCTTGGCAAATTCCTGGCTACGCGCCTGCCGTATCATGCTTCAAAGCACTAGTACTGACAGTATCAGTGGTACCTAACCTTTATCTACAGTAATAGAAAAATAGGATATTCATACAGCTCAATAGCACACACACTGTCAGTACAAAGGTTTTGAAGTGTACCGTGGGAGAAAGAATATAAAGAATTTAACAACTGGGTGGTGTGGGAGAGTGTTGTAAACAAAGAAATGACTAGTTGGAACATTTTGAATTTTGTGAAAGTGAATGCAAGATTGAAGGATGCGCTACACTGCTTCTAAGTAGCTAGCCATTTCACAAATTGTAATTGCTCGTGATATTTCCAGGGGTAGGTTTAATATCTATATATGTCTAACTTTCATGAAGTGTTTTAGTACACTGAATATATATA
>JAIPMN010011487.1:0-10369 GCA_020650975.1 Apostichopus californicus
CTGATAGGGGGCCCATTGGGCCAGGAGCCCCCCCCCCCAGGCTCATCGTTACGACACTGGTGGAGCATTGCACAATAAACAGATAATAGTTATTTATTTCAGTCTCGTTTCAATTATTCGAATTTTAAAGCACACTGCAGATATCACATCATATCAGTGAGCATGAAAATGGCGTTCCAGGATGAACAGCCTCCAAACTGTTGATGTGTGTAGTGTTCGATTTCGGGAATATCCTTCAACGAATTTTAAAGTAGCCGTTATAAGAGGTTTAATATTTGTACACCAATAAATTAACTGTGTCTGAATTTTCGAAAATTCCCTGACCACCATTCTTTATCATACTTCCCTCTACTCGTGCAATTTTGACCGGTCAGTTAGGGGTTGAAGGAGGTTTTTCTATATTGGTTGTCCATAGATGAATTTTTTTTGCAACATTATGGGTATGTTTTGAAGTGAAATTATGCACGAGAATCGTGAATTTTCAAATTCTGAACAAATAATGGGCTTAAAACCTTGAAAATGGTGCTTACTGGTATTGTGGGCCGCGATGTAGAATCACCTACAAGAAGCAATGATCCACATGATATGCGATGAGGTCGAACATGATGTGGACTGGTGACAATCTTCAAAAAGGTTATGGATGGAAAAAAAACTATTGGGAAATTCTTGGTTCTCAGGCAAAAGTGTACATCTGGTTGGTCATTTCTAGGGGCTATCAAAACCAGAAATTTTCTTGTACGCTGCGCGCCAACCGATGGTGGCGCTCCGCTTAGATAGTAATTCGCGCCCCCCGGGTTAAAAAATCCTGGATACGCCCCTGCCCCCCCCCTCGTCTGTCACTAGCCAGTTTCGCCTGTCCGCGGCATATGTTGGTGTTACACTCGACCACACGGGTCGTGTTGAAGAATTGTAAATATAAGTGTACACTCTAAATAATCAATTATTCAGGTTTCTTGATAAAAACCCGTCGTGCCGTCAGACCTTTCTTCGTGTTGCCATAAGAAATAGTCCGCGGCGTAGTAAGTATGCAAAGTGCATGGTGATGGAACCGTTTCACAGAAGGATTTTATCTTTTGTAGTTGCCCATCATGCCGTCGAAAGAAAGTTGACATTGCATCTCAATTTTAAGAAGTTCGTTTTACTTTGTAATTTCGACTTTTCGTCTAATTCTTTAGACGTTTTACCTCAAAGGTTCGAGGTATCCTCTCAAACATAAATTTGATTTTATCTGAAACAGTCTAATTTAACAATTCTACATTTGAACGCAAAAGTTTGACGTCATGAGTGTATCCTATCGAAATTGGGAACTGGGAACTGGGAACTGGGAATCGAAATTGGGATTTGGGAACTGTTACCACAACCACCCGACCGGCTATATTGTCAAATATCGATATTTATACCTCGAAATAATAAGGTTTAATCAGACAGTTTGACGTTCTACCTCAACATTTTTACGTTTATCACAACTTTCCGACGTTTATGTCAATATTTCGATGTTTTATCACGATATTTTTTATCTACAAAATGCGTTTCAATTCGAATCTTGAAACTTATAAAACTTAAAGATTTCTACGGGTTATGAAAGTAAAATAGATCACGTGATTGTTCAATTGTTCATAGTGCGGTGTCTGCGTCTATAAAACTGGAGCCAGGAGTTGTCGTTATGTTAAATTCGAGACTTCCTGTCGTGACAAAGAGAGATTTTCATCACGCAAAATGCAAACATCCCCCCCCCCCCCCAAGTCGTCGACTTTTAGTATCACGGTCACCCCTGTTGGACACATTTATTAATTCTTTTATTCTCTTAAAGGGATATCTTGGTGGCTAAGTTTGATTGCTTAACAAAATTGCTCGAGATATTCTGCAAATTTAGATCAAAAGCACATCTATATATCGTTTCGTTTAAGTCCTTAGTTATTAATTATTGTATTATGGTATATGCATTTACTGTACTGTATATGGACATGGAAGCGGGTTTGAATTTGAAGAAGCAACTTCCAATATTTTAATGTTTTCCAACAAATCGGCACTATATACTGCTATAACTACTCCTTTCTTTTTCAACAAAATGAGACTTTGTAATTACAGATAATTGCAACATAAGTATGTTATGAATTATGTAATGCCACGTGTCTTGATACGGCCGTGTACGTATAATATTCAGTTGTATGCACACATATAGCCTATAGTACACCTTATATCTAGTTTTTTTTCCATGAGCAATTGATTGAGAAGCAAAAGTAAAGCTAAATTATAATTTAGGGGCAGAAGAAAACCACAAATGACAATGGCAAATGGATGAGCTGGGGAGGGGTAACTTAAGATTAAATCTTCACATTCTTAATCCCGATTCCGCATTGTGCCAGAAAAGACGTTTCTATTTGACAAACGTAAGCACTTCAGTTTAAAGCTGAATTGCGGTAAAGTTGAATTGATTTTTACCCGCTTCTGTCCATATGCATTGAACAATTGTAATCGGGTTCGTCTTCTGTTTTTTTTTCCCTATAGGGTCCTTGAGAGGGACTTGAATGTCCTCCCTGAACCTTTTTTATTCCTACTTAACTTAACTAAACTAAGCTTGCTTCGATCTTATGTCAGGTGTATGATAATGTGATATACCTTATGTGTAAAAACTCTAAAATAAAATTTAAAAAGTCATATAAAAAAATGGCTTTTGAAAGAAAAACAAAACGTCCGTGACGTACATGACAGGACAACAAACCATAGGAGTTTCTTCTCCATCTTTAGTACTTCGGATGTGAATCCAATGAAATCTCCAATGAAAACCTGCAGCACGGTCGACGTCTAGGGAAGTATTAGCCCAGTTCAAATCACTATGTTAACATACGTGACAAATTTGATGGGCGAGAACGAGGGTACTCAGACAGGAGTTAATTACCTGTGGAGCTACTAGAGTAAATATTACGAGGATCAAAGTTTACCGCAAAGGGGGTGAAGGAAGAAAGAGAGAAAAACTCGTATCACAATACACATACGTAATAAAGAAAGATAGCATCATGGGTATGTATCCGAGGGAATGGCACGATGGTTTTAACGTTCCGATGATCAAATTTGTATATTTTATTTGTAACTTTATACTTTTAACTTTATGTATACTTTGAAAACTAACACGTCAGTATAGGTAAATACGCTATATACACACATAATCAGCCCCCCCCCTGTTTTTCATCCCACAAATAATCAAGTAGAATGTAGTTTTGATTTGTTCTCTTTGGACAAGGGAACGGGCAAAGAGCAACCGTCAAGTTTGATAATCCCAGACTTATAATCCCAGACAACTTGTTGACATCATGTCTAGTCAAGATGGACGGTCCGTAAACAACGAGGCACGACCCAAACGTGCGTAACGCAAATATCTTTTGTGAGTACGTCGGAAACTTCAGCTACCCTTTTGAATCTTGTCCAGTCCAAGCTACCTGTCATGATTCAAGACATCGATGATGAGCCTGCTGGG
Organism: Apostichopus californicus; assembly: GCA_020650975.1. Taxonomy (NCBI): domain Eukaryota; kingdom Metazoa; phylum Echinodermata; class Holothuroidea; order Aspidochirotida; family Stichopodidae; genus Apostichopus; species Apostichopus californicus. The sequence goes on from JAIPMN010011487.1 coordinate 3,476, forward strand.
TCGTGGTTTAGTCCTCATGGAAGCTCCAAGTGGGCACGGCCGGATTTACCAATGGGCAACGTGGGCAGCTGCCCACGGGCCTCCACAACAAGGGGCCTCCACATCAGTGGCGTCGTGCCCATTGGGGCCCGGGGTGCACAGGCCCCCCCCCCAAAATTTTGTCAAAGGTGTCATAACATTTTGTCATAATTTAAAAAAAAGAAGTGTTTTCGAACAGTGTCAGCAACTGAATTTCTTGTAGGGCCTACGAGAAATGGGGCTTCTGTTGACTGCTTTGTCAATGGTGTAAATTGTTGGTATTCAGTCAATCGAAACAATTAAATAATTACTGGTTGATAACTAATGAACCAAATGTGCCATCAACGCTGCCATCGTTGAACAATATTATATATACGTAGTCCCAGAGTAAGTGCAACCCGTTACCTTTGCCAAAGTCAGTCAATTTTCCATGAAAAAATGGCAAATGGCAAAATTGTTTACTAAGCCTGTAACAAAGTTCGGAAAGGTACGATAAATGTAATGAACAGAGATTATGGGACTCCATGTGAACTTCTTCTTAAGCAATGCAATCAGTTCGCTTAAAGGTCCACCAGGATAAATTTTCCTCATGATCTGATAGGTAGTTTTGAAAAAAATGAATAATAATAATCATTTCAAATACAGTCACAATTAACCTGTAAAATAATCACTTCGTTATCGCACGTTTTACCTTAGGTTTCGCTACTTTCGCTTTTTCTGCCCATGTTTTCAAACGGCATTGCTTTTTCTTTACCCAGTCACCACTTCTCACGGGCATGGGCGGCGATCATGGATCAGCCAACACAAAAATGTTTCGATTTCTTAAATTTTGGGCGCTTCTGGGAGACGAGGAATTGGTAAACTGAGGAATAAATGGCGATCACTTCCTTCGAGAATATTTCCCAAAATAAAAAATTGCCGGAAATTTTGATCAATTTTAGGGGTGTTGCTTACTGCCATAAAGCACGGGAAGTGCCGTTTCCTGCAATCTGAGGGGTCTGCCAGACGAAACATTTTCTTGTACGCTGCGCGCCAACCCGTGGTGGCGCTCCGCTTAGATAGTCATCACCTGCTCACGGGCCCCCCCAAAATTTATTTTCGCACGACGCCCCTGCTCCACATACTTCATGAAAAATATATATATATAAGGGGAAATTTGAAGAAAAAAAATTAAATGTAGGCTGACAAATATCATCAATCAAAATCATATTGCGCGCGGCTTACGCCATGCATACGCTTCCATTTCGCATCCAAGAACCCTTAATTATTGGATAAAATCCAATACCCCTCCCCTTACACACCTCCCCCAGGACGGCGATCACTGGAGGGGGGCCTCCACCACTGAAGGTTGCCCACGGGCCTCCATATGTCTAAATCCGGCCCTGCTAGTGGGTATTGATACTTGTGGGCTAATCAACTAGATAACAAGGAGCTGTGTTATTTGTTCCATATATGTGTGGGCAGGGGGCAGCAGTATTGTCGACTACATTAAGTCCTGGGAAAATTATGTTTGAAATCTTCATGTTTCCTGAAGTATATTATGAAAACGAGAACAGTTTTATCACATATCGCCTGGTGCCCTTAATTCAGCCCAGACCCCTGGGATGTAACCTGTCATACTTCTATTCAAGTCTGGGTGAGGGTCGGGATCAGGTAATATTTCAAGCTACATCAATTTTAGACAAGGTTTGTTGGATCTAGGAAGCATTAACATTTCCTAATGATGGTTGCATTATTGCCTTCAAATGTTTAAGTGACCATATTTCATAGCAACAAGTAGTTAGGCCTACCAGACTATTTTATTGCTAAAAGCAGAATCAGAGGAGCAAATCACTTTGTGTTACTAGGTTGCTAGGGCAGATAAGAGAGTAACACTTTGGCAGACTTAAAGTACTACTAAGTACTTAAATCATATGACAAAGAGCACTACTTTACCCCTACCTCAAACAGTGAAATAAAAAGAGAGATGAAAAAGAAAATGAACTTTGCATTAAAGTTTAATTCTAATCATAGTATCAATGAATAGGAACATTCATCAGCAAACTGAGACTAAAAATAAGCTGGTTATTAAATGTTATATATAACATACTATAACATTGGACAGAGCAATTAGAAAGTTAGTAAAACCTGTTTTTCAATGAGACTGTATTCTGGCTTAGAACTGTTACAAGCCAAATCATTACCACCTACCTCACCCCCGAAACCCCACCCCAGTTTTGCTCTCCCCATAGTTCCCTCCATCTCTTCCAATGAAAGTTCTGGTTAATCCCTCTTTACCATTGGTAAACATGAAAAACAGATTAAATTAGAGTTTCAACAAACATTATGTGTTACAATTGACAATATTTAGCATTTGTTTCTTACTTTAGATTGCATTCTAACCTACAAAGTATGATCTGATATATAATAATTGGAATAAATATCAACAGTACTAGGCAAAGTGGTCACATGGCAAAACATGGTACAGCTCAAGTCACTACTATATGTGGTGCAACTGAACTGCACCACTGGTGGCGAAACTGAAACATCACCATCCGTGGTGTAACTCAAACACCACCATCAGTGGTGTAACTGAAACATCACCATCGGTGGTGCAATTGAAACATCACCATTGGTGGTGCAATGCAAACACCACCATCAGTAGTGCAATGCAAACATCATCATTGGTGGTGTAACTGAAACATCACCATCAGTGGTGTAACTGAAAAATCACCATCGGTGGTGCAATGCAAACATCACCATCAGTGGTGTAACTGAAACATCACCATCAATGGTGCAATGCAAACATCACCATCGGTGGTGCAATGCAAACATCACCATCAGTGGTGTAACTGAAACATCCCCATCGGTGGTGCAATGCAAACATCACCATCAGTGGTGTAACTGAAACATCCCCATCGGTGGTGTAACTGAAACATCACCATCAGTGGTGTAACTGAAACGTCACCATCGATGGTGCAACTGAAACATCACCATCAGTGGTGCAATGCAAACATCACCACCAGTGGTGCAATGCAAACATCACCATCGGTGGTGTAACTGAAACATCACCATCAGTGGGTGCAACTGAAACATCACCATCTGTGGTGCAATGCAAACATCCCCATTGGTGCGTAACTGAAACATCACCATTGGTAGTGTAACTGAAACATCACCATCAGTGGTGCAATGTAAACATCCCCATCGGTGGTGTAATGTATGTATCACTATATAAGATACTGGGTTATAAACTGACTCAATGACACATGGATGTAACAATAACAAAGATATATTCAAGTTATTCCTTCTCTTCCTTTTTTTTTCAGTTTATTATATTCTACAAACTTTTACCTGGCAGTAATATATGGATAGGATATCAAAATGTCATGAAAAATGTCTGTGAGGTTAACAAAAGTTAAAGAGCAGATAAAAATATTCATTACATCCTTAATTTTGGGGAACAAGTTTTCAAACTTCTCAGTTTGACCTGTGACATTTAGAACCAATTGTACAGTGAGGTAGTGATATCTTGATGTAGACAACTGTCTGTTATAAAACTGTACATTCCTTGAATAAATAACAGCTGTAAGTATTTACTATTCTCTCCCAGCAAGCTGACCAGCTAGAATCATCTGTTTGTGGAATCAACAACTACAAACAAAAGAAAAGGAAAAAAACACCAAGTTGAAAATGACTTGAAAAATGATCATTTCTTGCAAAATAAAAAAATATAACACAAACATGGGAAAAACATAATATATATCATCGTTATAACACGACTATAGGGGGATAATTTTTTTGGGTGGGGGATGTGGGAGGGGGAAATTGAAATTTATCAAATTTTTAGTCACCATTCTACACTTTTTCCTTCTTCACCACATGTTACATTATACTTTACCCAATAAATCAAACGTTATGCAAGTAAGTTATTATTATATTATATGGCAAAGATCCAAACCGAGAAATATATCACGATAAATAACCCCTTGACTTGTGATCAAGATCATTTTGTACGAACAATTAAAAGAGAGCAATTATTTATTTAGTTCTTCACGATAAACAAAACCTGCGGTGGTGTCGACCTCACAATGTAAACACATTAATCATCAGTTACAATAGACAAGAATGGTAATTTTATCTCCCAACAAATTAGTATTGTCTGATAATCTAAACAAGTTACTTAGCAGAGTAGAAGAATGGGTTAAGGAAAGACCGTAAAACTTATCCTACAACTATATTTTTTTAAAGACTTGCAAAAGCAACCCCTACATCTAAGTGGGTCGTCTGCTGTTTAAATTGATCGTTATCAGTATTGAGAAAACAAATCGCAGAACAAAAAGTAAAAGATAGAAAAACCACAAGATGATACAAGAAACATAATAAGTAGAGAATTTTTTTGCTTTCAAAAACTGTGAATGTAGTTTGGATAACTAAACAATTGGTATTATACTTTATGAATATCATGTTCTTGTGATGTGTGGTATTTGACATATTAATGGGAAAAAAGGGTTTAAGCATATCTCCGCAAATATTAGAGAAGTACTCACTTCCAGGTATGTTGGATTTATTGGATCTCAGAACGTCGGCTTGAACGGACGTCATATTCATGTACAAGCCCTCCGGATTGGACTAGAGAAATAGAGATAAAATTGGGGGCACAAAAATCAGTCACACACAATGCAGTCACACACATACTTATTTTTAGACCATAGCTCTCGATATCCCACATTTCATGTGATGAAAGATTTCTAGCACCATTAATTTTGATGTTCAGTATGTGTATTTCAACAAAATGTAAATCGGCAGAATCATTCAATTTAATTTAATTTATTCATGTGTGCCATCAATATCCCCCACCCCGAAATACTTTATAGCCCACAGATGGCACAGATGCCATGCACCTTTACAGCGTGACATCAATCCCTGCTTTCGAGTGGAGCAAATTAATAAAAACGAATGCAGATATCAGGAGTTATGTAGTCATACCAAGCAGCTGCAACCTGTAGTCATACAGTCAAAGCCAAAACACTCCTTTAACTTACCTCACACAAGGTCAAGGAGCCCCCATTAATGACTGTTTTTTTTTGTTCCATAATCAATCAAAGATGTATACAAACTTCATATGAAAAATTTAAAAAGCTCCTCGTCTTGACCTGTGACACAAGTAAGTTAACAGCATGACAGCTATGTGTAAAAAGTGAACATCCCCTTGATGTGAGTACAAGAACAACTTCAAAGCTCTAAAGCATGATTACAAGTAAATTACTTTGTGTGCAAGCTCCGATACTATTATTTTAAAATATCCACCAGGGCGAGTGTAAGTACAGTACTACGGACTCACTACAAGTCCACATAGATGCACGAGTACAAGTAAATTAATTTGTGTGCAAACTCCGATACTAATATTTTAAATTATCCACCAAGGGGAGTGTAAGTACAGAACTACGGACTCACTAAAAGTCCACGTAGATGGTCTCAATGCCATACCCTCTCAAAGAACTCTGATGGATGAAACGGGTGACTGCAATATTGTTGTAATATCCTTACCATAAACATCTGGTAAAGATGATCCCCCATGGCATCCCTTATGTTGTCATCCACAATTGGGAATGCAGTTGCTAAGTGCTGTTGAAAAACAATTTCAGACGAGTTTCATATCAATTAAAACCTACAATCCAATCTCCGAACTATTTCTGAATTTAAAAAAAATAAAAAATGGAGATGAAAAAATTGATTTCATCAAACATAATTATTTTCAAAGGAGAACTATGTTGATAGAGCAGCATATTAACGATCTCTCTTAGAAAGGCAGTCTGAAGTGTAACCTTAGGCAGAATTTTATTCTTGCTTATGTAACAGATCAATCAGGATCTGTTTTTTTTTTCGTGGCTTGCATGTTGAAGAGCATGAATTGAAGTACATATGGTGGAAAAATTGGGTCAATTGAGGCAATTTTAGACCCCTTCAGGCCTCCCATGAGCAGCATACAAAAATGGTTAACTGCTGAGTAAAGAGGTTTGCTTAAAAAGGACAAAAAGTTCAGGCTCTCGTAGCAAAAAAATCTGCATGGTCATGTTACGGAAAATTGAAGGGTGCCCACTTGTCAGCTATCCAGTGATGGGTAGCATTTAGCTAGTGAGAACTTTTATCTAGACTTAGAGACCACATGACTGTTATGATTTAGTATGTAAGTCAATGAAAACTGTGCAACAACGACATAGATAGGAAGACTGCAAACTTGTGTTTTAAACATTGAAATCTGCAGTTTTTATCCAATGCCTCTTTCATTGGTTGCATTGTTTCAATGGAAAACACAATCGATTTATTTGGGAATTTGTTTGTAGAGACTTCTTGTGTTAGCATGTTTCAACATAACAGATGGTGGTGAATGTAGCACATTTTGGGATCTTTTAGTTCCCATACAAAGTAATATTTCCATTTAAATATTGAGCTTGCTACAAGTTGTTCTTTTACAAGTTGTTCTTGTCACAAAAATGTCCTGTTACATAAATGAAGAAGTAGTTGTCTGTGTACTCCTTTCTTGACATCACATATTATTTTGCAAAAGTTTATTTTTCTTAAAAATAAAATTTACTTTCAGTAACTGATAGGGGAGGGATGATTGCTAAACCATTCAGCCAGATTTACCCAGACAGATCTTACATGAATATCTATTGGTTTAAATTATGTCTCAATAAATACCTGGTTTTGATGTAGTTCTAAATTGTACATACAAAAGTGACGGTGAGCTTGCCATTTCAGTTCAAATTATTGTATAATTTACAGTGTGTGCTAGATTGATCTTTTCACTTAAATCTGGTGTCATTTTCATGTATTTATTCTTCATAAATAAAAATATAATTTATATATAAAAATATATATATATATAAATATATA